>JAAAKG020146193.1:0-10718 GCA_010014905.2 Druon quercuslanigerum
AAAGATTCAATTACTTGGTTCGCATTTTTTTAAAGGTTAGTATCTTGGTGGAAAATTTATCTTGTTTGTTCGTAATTCATTTTCATTATTACGAACTTAATCCTCTTGTTCAAAATTTAATGCACAGTAGAATTTATAATGTTTTAGTTGAGAATTTGTATTTTTTTTATTTAAATTCAAATAATTCGCTAGAAAATTTCTTTATTTCAAACAATTCAAAATATACCTGTAACCTTATAAACAGAAATTTTGTGATTAAATTTTTTTTAGTTATAAATTCAACTATTCAGTTAAAAATTTATGCATTATATTAACATTCGTATGTTCTTTGTGGAAAATAATATTTTCAAATTAAGAAATTTAAATAATTAAAATAGTTTTATTTATTTATTTTTGTTTCTGAGTTTAATATTTTTAGTTGGATAGGTATTATATTTTTTCTAAGTAATCTTTAAAACTGATTTTTAATTTTACAGTCTATATATTATAAAGTTTGCTAACCTGTTCTTAATTTATATATTAGGTATGTAATTAAATTTTGCGTTGTAAATAAAGCGAAATGATTTTAAAATAAAATTTCAAATTCCAATTATTTCATTTGAAAATCATTTTTTATCTCTTAATTTTTAATAAAAAATTCCCCGTACGAAAGCTTTTACGGGAGCGACAGACCAATTGAGGCACCCGAAAACAGAAAGGGCACATAGACTCATTTTGCCGGCTACGTTTTTCTTAAGTATTAGCTAATTATATCGGCTATGATCGTCACGGAATTCGCTCATGTGCCTTTTCTATACTAGGCCCCTCAATTGACCTACTGGAAATCGGTTTGGCCATATACGCCCCAATTTGTTGAAATATAAAAAATATTAATCATACAATCTTATGGCTTAAAAGCAGAGTACTTCAACAATTTTCCGGGAAGCATAAATGTTAGGAATATGGACTCCGTACTGATTCCGTAATGTAACGAAAGTAACCTTTCTACCCACATGCAGTATGCAGCTTGAATAAGTTAAATTAGGTATTCTAAGTACATGGTACATAGTGATTGTTCCGAATAGAAGTAAGCCAATACATAGTCAGTAGGAAATTCTGATGTTAATCAGATGATTGCGATTATGAGACTGCGTAATTTTATGTACTTTAGCGAATTAGATTTAAGTTAGTGATATTAGATGTAAAGTTGTCAGAAACCATAAGGTCCCGAAGCAATTTATTCAAATTGCGCGCGTTCGGATTCAAGTTTTTAAAGGTTGGTTTCCAACTCAGCTTCGTGGTACCGTTTCTAGGGGTTTAGACCAATCTACACCCTGAAAAAACCGATTTTGACATGCACACTTCGGTGTGGCTGTGAGCACCTGGGAAAATCCAAAGATTTTCTTAGCACCCTGAAAGAAGAGGAGTGGGGAAAAAGGGAGAAGGGATAAGAAGTTGAAGGGGACAGTTCAGTTGGTTTCTAGCGACTGGACGAGGTAATAGGCATAAATTTTTATATTTTGAATGATCTTAAATATAGATAATTAAATGTTTTGGTTTGTGTTGGAATCTTTTAATCCAAATTTTGTATTTGTAAAGTGTAATTAAAATTAAATTCTTCTCATATTTATACTAGCAGTGTAAAATAAATTCTGTCCCGATCCTGTCTTGAACAAAATGGTGCCGAAACCCGGGATTAAATTTCCGGAAGAAAGGAGTCGGGACAGAATTAATAGTGAATCAAGTAATTAATCAAGTTTTTGCACTTTCTTTTGTGTTTCGAGAAATTCTACGTGAGCGATTCCACCAAAGCGAAGAAGCGTGTCCCTGAGAGACGCCACGACGCAGCCACCCAAAAGAGTCAGAGAAGCTACAGAGCGAGTTCGAGGACGTACCGCATCAACAAGGGTTCGAGCACGTGGAAAATCATGAAGAAGAATAGCTGCAGATCACCACGATGGACGGTCAATGACGCAATCCGCAGACTCCGCGAGCGTCGCCGAGGAAAGAGATCCTCCGGAAGCGACGCCATCTGCATCACATGGCGAGCCAGATCCAGCAGGAATCAACGCGCCTGAGAGAGAAACCGCTTCGAGCAGCGGTACATGTAGCGGCGTCATCGAAACACAAGGAGGTGAACCTGCATCGCTTAGTAGTACGACCACGTCGGTAAGTGCCAATGAAAATACAAATGTGTCCCGTAACGCAGATCCGACTGCACGCTTAGTCGAAATCCTCGAAAAGACGCTAAACTTTGTTCAAAGCGCAACGATCTATGAAAGAGACTCGCGATTGGTGAATCGGCTGACTACGGCCAAAAAATTGCCCGAATTTTTGGGAAATTCTTTAGAATGGCTTAACTTTAAAAAATAATTCGAAAGTTCGACTATCTTACGCGAATATAGCGAAAGAGAGAATGTTTCGCGATTAAATGACGCTTTAAAGGGTGAAGCGCGAGACGCAGTCGGTGTTCTCCTCGCGACAAACTGTAAGCCTGAGGAAATAATGCGCACTTTAGAATTGCATTACGGAATGAAAAGAACGGTCGCGCAAAATATTATTAATGATTTGAAAAACCTACCCGCAATAGAATGGGGTAAATAAGTTTAACTAAATTCGCCACGAAACTACGAAATGCCACTATCGCATTTAAGAACTTAGAATTGACAGGATATTTGCACAATCCTAATTTGGTCAGATCCATCGGTAATAAATTGCCTTCCGCTCTAAAATACGCGTACAATCGATACGCTGCAAATGAGGGTATTGATAAGTCAGAATTAGAAAAACTCGGAGACTTTCTATATAGCGAAGCTGAGTTAGCTGTCTCAGGCGGAATTTTCGATGTTGAAGCTACGGAAATATCGGTAACACGGAAACCGTATTCAAATGTTCTACCGACACGCAGCACTGCAGTAGGCAGAGTACATACAACGACACATAGTGAAGCGGAACCTCAACATATTAGGCGCGTTGACAATAATGTTAATAAGAATAAATCATGCGTCTATTGTAAAATTGATAATCATCATTTGTGGAAGTGCAATAAATTTAGTAAGAGCCTTTGCATAGGCGTTGGGCAATGGTAAAAATTTTGCGTTATGTTTTAATTGCTTAAAGGGGAATCATAAAAGAAATGATTGCAAAGAACTAAATAAATGTGCAATTTGTAGAAAGAATCACAATTTGTTATTGCATGGTCCGAATCTACCAAAGGTTAATGCACGTGGCGAAAGAACTTCTAGATCCGCACCTGGAGAAAAGATTTCGGGTCGAATTAACCCAGCATCCGCGAATATCGATTCACAAGCATGACTAGGCGGCTCTAATACCCTGTTAAAAATCTTACCTATATACATAGAGGGTTCTAAAGGATCATTGAAAACATTTGCATTGTTGGATGAAGGTTCGACTATTACCTGAATTGATAAAAAATTATCGAAAAAAGCAGAAATTAATGGAGAAAAAGCAAATTTAAATTTACAAGGTTTCAACAACAAAATTAGCATAAACAGTTCGGAGAAAGTAAGTTTTAATGTAATTGGATTTTTTGGAAAATTTAAAATAAGTTGTGCAATGACTATTAGAGATTTGAAACTCCCAACTCAATCTATAAAAAAGACTTCATAGCAAATTTGGAAAAAATTGAAAAAGATTTTAAAGTCGAACCTTACGAGAATCCTTAAGTAGAAGTATTAATAGGTCAAGATAATTGGCAATTAATAGTAACGCGCGAGTTGAGAGAGATAAGGAGTAGAGGGATAGCAGTTTCTCGGACTTTGTTGGGATACACTGTACACGGATGTACTTATCGCTCGCCAAAATCAAAACAGATAACGTTGTTTAGATGATCGGTGTGGCCGTGACGGTGGAGTCGGCAACATGGAGGCTAAGTGAACGGACCCTGAAAGAAGGGGAGTGGGGAAAAAGGGAGAACGGATAAGAAGTTGAAAGGGACCTTTTGCCAGGGGACAGTTCAGTTGGTTTCTAGCGACTGGACGAGGTAATAGGCATAATTTTTTATATTTTGAATGATCTTAAATATAGATATTAAAATGTTTTGGTTTGTGTTAGAATCTTGTAATACAAATTTTGTATGTGTAAAGTGTAATTAAAATTAAATTCTTCTCATATTTATACTAGCAGTGTAAAATAAATTCTGTCCCGATCCTGTCTTGAACAGTGATATTCGTGCTTATATTTATTAAACATTATATTTGTATAATTAGAAGTTTATTTCTATTATTTTATTGTTATTGTTATATTTGTGTAAATATTTTGATGATGATTTTCCCTATTTTTTGTTCTCATTGACGTGTAAAACCCTTTTACACAATATTTATAGGTTAGAACTGATTTTTCAAATTTTTTCTTTAATAAAATATATTTAAACCTCTATTACTATCAAAGTAATATTCTCCTGTTAAAATGAAGAATTTGTATGATTTTCACTTTAAAAAAGTCTGCTGATTCTGCAACAATGCGGAAAGTAACACTAACGTATACATTACGAAAGTGGGTTCGGGATTAATTAAAACTGTTTAAATCACTAAAAAACGTTCGTTTATTGTACCTTTAGTCACTGACTAAAGATACCTAAAAAATTACAATCACTATTATAAACATTAAAGAATTTAAGGCAAAAGACTGCCATAACTCAAGTTAATACGTATAAGGTTACGAGCGCAATGGCAGAGATGTTAACCAATGCGTAGATCGAATAGTACTCAGCCTCCCCTCGTCTACCTGAGTACTTTTGTCTAGTGGACGTACAGGCAGACGAAAAGAGATCCAGGGCCATGCACCAGCTCAGTGTCACCCACGAGTACGTGAGTAAAGGAAATTTTCGTTGAAATCTTAAACACTATTAATATTACCTGAATAAAACCAACATAAACATATTAAAAGGTTAGTCTAGTGAGTTATTTTAGCAATTTATTTATTACAAATTTTTGTAGAAACTATTCAAGATGCTGTACAAAGAGACGATAAGTAAATATAACAAATACTTAAGAATTTTTATAGGCTCGATAGTCAGTTCCAGATTCAATTATTAAAAATTTATTTTTAAGTTAATCTGAAAACGGCGGAAACACTCGAGGAGCATTCTCGAACAAAACGATATGAAACATCAAGAATAATGATTTAATAGCTTGCTATGCTTCTCAGATTTGTGTCAACTTCATATTGCCAATATCAATTGTTATAAAATACGTTTTCGTGAGTACGTCTCAAAGAACCTAGTCCGGATCCCTACGGGCCAACCCTCGTTAGATCTTAAGGCCGGAAACCGATTGGCACTGGTCAGGATAATTCGTTTGTAGAAATTATACATTTTTTAAGAGCTGTGACATTATAAAAGACGCAATTATGGATGCTAGATGAATTATTATTTAAAAAGTTTTATTTAACGACGAATTGTATAAGTGAAACAGAAATATTGTTTATGTAATATTTTAACTTATTAAATAAAACCCCAATTAGTACGCAGATAATTTTTATTCTTAATTAAACCACTAATGTGTATACATTTTTTTCTTTCTTTTTCCCTAATCTAAAATCACCACATGGTTTCCAAAATGAAAAAATTGCAAGTTACCAATTTCTCGCCTGAAGCACCATTGTTTAAGTGCTTTGTTGCCGGATTACCCGACCGGATCCCGGCCAGTATTAAAGCCGGGATGTGACAAGCTTACCGTGACGCTTTTTGTCGCATCCCGGTGGGATTCCTAGACCAGCGCCCGGCTTAAACCGAGTCTATCCAGCCAGGACCCGGCCGGATCCCTAATTGGATTCCTACACTGGACTCAGTGAAAAGAATATAATTTCTTCAAAGTTTAAATTCTTGAAATAAAAATTTACAAGATTTCGTAATTAGAATACAACTTTGTCATCTTCGTGTTTTAAATACTCATATGATAATATTAAACATCGGTACTTTAACAGGAATAAGTGTAATAAACCCTCGATTTTCACTGGTTTTGAACTACATTATACTGAATTCTAATATATTGTTTTCATTCATTCTAACAAAAGGTCTCTACGTGTATGAGTTGTTATTCAGCCTCCTCATCTACCTTCCTTCTCCAGCTTCTCCTCCTTCTCCTCCTATTTTCAATTAAAAACTCGGCTTTCATGACCAAACAATAAATTAAGTTACAATAGTTGCGACAAAATGACTTTCACATGTGCAGATTTTTTAAAAACTTATTCACGATTTGATAATTTAAAAAGACATGAGAAATATTTTTGCATCGCAAATAATCTTATGTCTAATGATAAACTCAATAATCAAAATTCAAAACTTCTTGAGGCGATAGGGCCAATTGCTAGAGTTAGCAGTAAGCCGGCTAATGAGGTTAGCAAATCAATTTGACAAAAGCTTACATTTTTAAACGTGAAAGAAATCAAGCAATTCAAGAAGAATGTAAACAGCGATACTTGCCATTGAAGAAAGTGGTACGCATTCCTCAGAATGATAAACATGAAAGAAAACCCAATATGAAGAATAAAAATGTAGTAGAAGCAGAAGGCAAAAAAATATAAAAAATGTCAAAATGTTGGAACGATCCAAACATATTGGTCAATCGATTGCGGTTACTTTTGCAATCACAAGCAGCTGGAGGTAGAAATAATGCACATAAAATCATTACAGCCATTAATGAAATAAGAGATGCTGGCATTACTGAATAATATGTTTACTAGATAAAGTTAATACCTTAATTGATAGTTTAATCTCTTTTAAAATGTCGAATGAACATTTGTTAATTTTATTAAACATTTCTTGTAATTAATTTAAAAATGCTTATAAAATAACAAAACAGATTCTTTGCAACTTGCATATGTCATATAATATCGACAGTATTTCATCTATGTCTCTATATAAGCGGAAAATTATAAATAATTTGTTGTCAAGCTTAAATAACTTTAACTAGAAAGCATCTCTAAACACAATTAGGCAAACATAATGTTCCTAATATCACACAAATAACGAAAGTTTATAAGCATCTACATAGCTGGAGCCCTGACTCTACATGATCCATCAACTATCATGCGGTGCCCGTGTAACAATTTCTTTATTTCAAATATAATAATAAAAATATAAAAATACAAATTTTCTTTATTTCAGATATTTGAAAAAATATGAATATAAATGCGAAAAATATACATATTAAAGTAACGCATTTCAAAAGACTCGTAAAATCTAAATACATGCGGTACGATAAGAGAAAGAAACAGGAAGAGAAACATAGTGAGAGAGAGAAAGAAAGAGAGACGATAAAATGTATTAAATACTGAGGATCTGAAGGACTATTGTAGTTTATATAAATCCAATAGATGGCGCTCCGATCAGGTAGGCAATTTTTCATTGTCATTTATATCTAAAATACTAAAATTAATTTTTATAAATCTTTATAACTTTTATATAAACTTTTTATAAATCTAAAAGAAAGAATAAACTTCATTCAACAAACATGTAATATAATATTAGGACAATTGAATATAAAGAATAATATTTTAAAAAGAGTTTGAATATTATTAATATTTTTCTATTGTTTATTTTTTTCACGTTTTTTTATTAATTTTGTAAACAATTGTAATTGTCGCAAATTTTTAACACTGATTGATGATATTGCTTAACCGGGAAAGACCGGGAAAGACCGTGAAATACTGGAAAATGAGCGGCGAAAACCAGGAAAATGAACGAAAAAATCGAGTATTTACTTCAGATGGTAGCAACATTTAAGTTCTCAATATTTTTGTGATTTTTGTTAATTTAGGAAAGTACTTTTTACTTTCTCTACAGTTGCAGGGCATATGAGTGAAAATAATTATCGATTTTATTACAGGCGAGAGAATCTTGGTAAAGGAATACAATTTCCCTTGGGACCAGGAATTTTTGACATAAGAGGAACTACTTTCTTCTAAATCCCAGTTTTTCTTATTAGAAAAATTAAAAAATCCCTGTTGAGAGTCAAAATTCGTCACAATCTAAAAGTTACTTTTTCGCAATTTTTTAAAAAAGAGTGTGCTTCACATAGTTTTTAGAGAAGAAGCAGTATTTTGAAAAGGAAATATTTTTAAATTATATTCTAAATTTTTTTACGTTTCTCTTTTTAAGCTGAATTCTTTTATTAAAATTTAATTTTAATGTTGGAAGATTCTTCGCATTATTTGGAAATTTATATATTTTTAAAGATGTGACTAGTTTGTTAAAAATGAATTATTTAACTAAAAATTGAACTATTTCAGTAGAAAATATAACTATTTCGGACGGACAACGTGCGATGGCACATCAGTGACGCATATTTATTGAATGTCTAAACAATCCATTAGTTTTTATAAAAAACCAAAGTTTGCCTATCGTATGCTTAACGTAGTCTTCATACTATAAGCATAAAGATTTGATTTCTTTAATCCAGCTTCCTGGTAGATCCAGGATTACATGTAAATTAAATTAAAACAACGATTTTTCTTTAAGTATCACATTATTCAATAATCTAATAGAATTTCGCATCGTAAAAAATGATTCCCTGATATCTTCTACTGAACTCATTGAAAGGCCATATTTGCGGCAGAAACAAACCTAAACATCATTCAGGCACAATTTGCTGGTTACCATACTGGACTCGATTACCATGAATGGAGAAAGGCTATCGTCGACGAATATCGCTACCTCAATCAGGCCTAAGAACTTCCAGCAACGCTGTTCGTGCGACATTTCAGGAGAAGAAGTCCACAGAACCGGGGAAAGCGAAACCAGCAGTATCCACGATAGCAGTCTTCGAGCCTATCAGGAGAGCTTCAGACGCCCCTCTAGCGTCAATCCAACTTCCTGTATTATTTCCTAGAAAGCAAGGGATTATAAGTAAGTGACTTACTAAAAGAAGAGAAGCAAACAGATTGCTGGTTGTCAGAAGTGAATGTTCAAAAGAGCTATCTTCGGATAGCGGAAAATCTAAATCTTCGGACACGCCTGTATTCCGAAAATCCCACATCATGCTACTAGAAAAAGAATCTGTAGTCATCATAAAAGATGGTGACTTAAACATCAAAAGCACCACCCCCGCATGGAAGAACTCGAATCCATAGTCCATCCCTTGCAAGACACCTTCGTAGAGGCATATTTTGATGGGCATGCAGTTTCAATGGGAGTGAGGAACCGAAGGTTGATGGTGTCTCATTCAGCTCAAATAACCACTTGACCGTCTTAAAGCCCATGGCTATTTCAAAGAAACAAAATAAAATGTCGGACTGCCCGTCGCAACACTGCGAATAAGCTTTACGGAAGACCTCCAAAAATCCTTGACACAACCCTGTATGTTACCGCAGTTCTTGCCATGGAAGCAAGCACCAGATCTACACCATTTATAAACACTAATGTAAACCCGAACCGTGAGAATGAAGAAAACTTTTTTAGCAGTAGGCAACGATTGGACCCACGAAATTTGTAATCCGGACGAAAATTAGAAGCCTCGCAAACGAGCCCTTCTCCATTCTTCACTTCCTTAGGTCACGTAACCACAGGATTAAAACGCCTTCAGACTGCCTTAGAACAGGACAACTAAATATCTTGCCCTATAGCCAAATTTGGAGACGTCCTACGTTCCCTGCCCCAAGATAAAATTGTGTCGTAATAGAGAAAGGCTTATCTGACCTGGTCTACGAGATCAGATTAGAAGTTTTATCCACATTTGTCGAAGCAGCTTAGAACAGAAGATAGTTCGAGCTAGAATTCGGGAAATACGCTTAAAACCGGCACATTAGAAATCCCCAAACTTGAACTTAACACTAGCACTATAGCGCACGCAGTAACCACCTCCATGTTTTCCCAGTAGGGTGCTACTTAAAAGAAACTGAACGACAGGGGAGGGAGCTTTGTGAGGAAGCTCATGAGGTTCAACCTTGATACGTTGTTAAAGATAAAACAGCGCACTACCGCCGGCTATAGATCCTTAACCAATGGGGACCTTCAAAGAAGTCAAATGTGCCGTCCAGATTTTAGACGCTGTTGATTATTAAGATTTAGACCGATTGCACCCTTTCGACATAGTCAAGGCCCACCATCTAACACAGATTAAAAGTTCTCATCCAAACTACGACAGCATCAACGCCGATGTGCATAAATCCCCAGAAAACCTTGAAGGAGCCCGCATGGAGATCGAACATTTTTCTAGAACGCAAGGATCATCAACAAATTAACTTATTTTACTATATTAATTTAGAAGATACAGAAAACCAGAGTAAAAAAAGCTAAGCTCTCCAGTAAGAAAAGAACATAATTTTTTAACTAGTATAGACGGCTGGTTTTCAAAAATTGCCGTTTACGTACCACAACAAAAAAGATGGTTTGTAACTTTTGGAAAAATGTGACTTTACCTCAGTCTGAGTTTTTGTACTTGTTTGCTCGTGCCACAACTGTGACACAGGAAGAAAGATACAATGCTACAAGCGTTACAAAATGCAGAAGTTTGAGCCGAAGAGCGCCATCGGGATCCGGCCCAAAATTACACAGGAGGTTCACGCGGCATCTTATTGGTTCATACGTTATCCGAGACTGTACAAAATTTTTGTAAAATATGAGGTACGAGTGCAAAGTTGCTTTTACGGAGAGCGTAAAATGACACGACTCACTAGCGTATTTTATAAAGTTTTAAGATGTGTGAAAGCGCTGATTTATTATTACAAGTGCGCTTGTTCTTTTACACTAATAAGGCGTGCGATTTTACGATGATAAT
>JAAAKG020146194.1:0-10718 GCA_010014905.2 Druon quercuslanigerum
CCTCCAACTTTCTTCGAAAGACTGCGATCCCCTCATTTGGCGAAAGGTAGCAGCTGACAATGGTATCTCGACCATTCAAGACCCAAACAACACCGTCTCCTCTTCCATGGTTCTGTACTGGGAAGTTGATGTTTTTGACCACCAAGATGGCAGCGGTGCCGCTGTCGTCGCAATACCAGTTTGGGCCCTTCTCGTTCTTGTATTGCTCGCTGACGATGTAAATGTCAGCTTTTCTTTCACAAGCCAGCTGAGACATTAAGTCTTGAGCTAGCTTACAGCGGCCCAAATTACCCTGAAGTACAGAAATCATCTTATTTTCTCATTGCACCTGCGATCGGCCTCTCTGTACATTACACACGAACTATAATAAAACTGAAGAGACTTATACATAATAGTAGAATTTCTTAGATTTCAACAAACTTTAATGAACTTGAAACAAGTTTTCAGTACATCGATCGAATTTAAGGAATTGGATAGTACTTCATTAGACTTCGAAAAACTTGATAACACTTTAATGGACTTTAAACCACTTAGCCGACGGTATGTTAATTTTTGACATTCGAGGCAACTATATAATAGTAGACTTTAACAGATTTCAACAAACTTTAATGAACAGACAATAGTAGACTTCAGTACTTTAGTGGATTTCTACGAACTTTAATGGACTTAGATGAACTTAATAAAAGTTTAATGGACTTTAAGGGTTTAATGACTTTAACTTTAAGGGTTTATGGTACTTTGATAAGCTTTTAGGACATTTAATAGACTTAATATATCCTGGTAGAACTTTAATGGACTTCAATGAAGTTTCAAGTACTTTAATCGACTTCATCGAACTTTATAGTACTTTAATCGACTGCGAGGAACTGCATAATAAATAATTATATTTTTGCGAACTGTATAGTACCTTAGTCGAAATAAAGAATTTTATAGTAATTCAGGGACGTTAACATACATGATAGGACTTGAGGGGATTTATAAGAAGTTTAATAGACTTCCACAAACTTGATATTACTATAGAACCAAATAGACTTCATAATTCTCTAGTGAAGTTTACGTGACTATAATGAAACTGAAGAGAATTACACATAATAGTAGAATTCCGCAGATTTCAACAAACTGTAATGGAGTCGAAACAAGTTTTCAGTATTTCGATCAAATTCAAAGAATTGGATAGTAATTCATTAGACTTCGACAAACTTGATAGCACCTTAATGGACTTTTGACCACTTAGCCGACTGTATGTTACTTTTTGACATTCGAGGCAACTATATAATAGTAGACTTTAACAGATTTCAACCAACTTTAATGAACAGACAATAGTAGACTTCAGTACTTTAGCGGATTTCTACGAACTTTAATGGACTTACATGAAATTAATAGTAGTTTAATGGACTTTAAATATCTGCGCAGACTTCATTATACTTTAATCGACTGCGACGAATTGCACAATACATAATTATATTTTTGCGAACTGTATAGTACTTTGAAATAAAATAACCTTTTATCACATTAATGGACTCAAACGAAATTTGAGAGTAATTTACTAGACTTAGAAAAGTTTTATAGCACTATGAACGACTTTAAAGTACTTAAGAGGTTTTCCAGAACTTTAATTAAATTAAATGGTCCTACTAGACTAAAGAGACTTTCTCATACTTTATAGCACTTTGATGGATTTCGACGAACTTAAAAATACTTCAACGAACTTGTTGGTACTTTTTTTGGACTTTAAAGGACATGGTACTTGAATTAAATTAAGAAGACTGAAAATAGAAGACTTAAGAAGATTTTGACAAACTTTAAAGGACTTCAAGGAAGTTGATAATACTTTATTATATTTATGGTTAAAGGCGTTTTGCAATTTTATAAACTATTTCAAATTTTAAAAAGTTTTTATTCACCAAATCATGAAAATTTGGTATTTTTTATAATTACATACTTTGTGAATGATATAGGAAATATATTTTGTTTGTTTGTTTAAAGTTTGTACAAATAATAATGATTTACATCTGATTTTTTTTTGGAAGCGTCGAGAAAATCCTAGTTTTTTATATATGTTGACACCATGTCGCTTATGATAAAGAAGTTCTGCCTTAATAGTTCAAAAAAATATTATTTACGGAAACTATTCTTCTCATCATATTACTAATGCGCAAGTCAGCCCTCTCTCATCAATCCTGCAAGAGAAAAAGAAACTATTTGTAATATAATTAAACAAATTGCTTAAGCTTATAATAATTTTTTGAACAATTGAAGTATAAGTTCTACATGAAACATTTTCTTAATAAGGACCGACATACTGTAAGAAAATTTAAAAAACTACAATTTTCTCCATCTTTCTCATTAAGATTCAGAAGAGAAAATTCAGACGAATATAAATTATTTAAATTATTACAAAATATCTTCAATAACAAATATGTCTCCTAACATTCATTAATTGTGTCATTAGTTCTAGAAAAAAAGACCTTTTATGATTTGGTAGAAAAACAAACATTGGAGCAAATATAAACAATATATATATAAAATATATATATAAACAATTAAAATATAACTTGATAACAAATATTAATGTAAGAATTTACCTCCTATGCAATTAATTTCAATAAATTCATACTTTTTATGGTTTAAAGAGAAAACTAACTTTTTAGACAAATAATAATTGTTCAAATAATTTGAAATTTATTAAAAAATACTTGCAAAGTTGTCACTCATCGAATACAAAAAACACATACTGAACAAATTTACAGTAACCCATCTTTAGTATGATTTTAAAATAAAACTAGAATATTTCTTAAGAAGTTAAAGAAGTTGAATTTACGAAAAGTGAATGGCAAGTCCCCCCCCCACATTTTTACAAAAACTGCCATGTTAATTTCAAAGGTGCGAGAATAATGAAATTCCTGATATGGAGAGGGAGGTTTGTAATGAGCTGAAAAGAACAATTTTTTAAAATTTTTCTGTGTGTATTTGCGTGTAACTTCTTTCTGTGTTTTCTAGTTTAAACATTGAAACAACTAAATTACTTTATATGTATGAGAAAATATATTTCTTAGCACCGATTAATGGAGTTTAAAACAATGGTTTATTCTGTTGATATAAGAAAAACTTTCTTGATATTCAAATGACAACAATACTATATCTAGTGTGTTTGTTCGCATCATCAAAAAGGATGGGTCAATCTATTGTTGAAACTTTTATGAGCCAGCGAAGTTGAAAATAATGTAAGTATTCTGTTTATATAAGAAAAACGTTGCCTCTTATTAGAAATACTACCTTGCTGTATCTCAGATGTTTGTTCGCATCTTTGAAACACGCCGAATGATCGATTAACATACCTTCCATGATCTTTTAGGACTTAGCAATACCGATTGATAAATTAAAAACAATATCTTGTTTATCTTATTGATATAAGAAAAACTTTTTTACTACTAGGAATACAACAGTAATGTGTATTATATCACTGCTTGCGTCTTCAAAAAGCGTGGATTGGTTTATTGACAAACTTTCAATTACCATTCATGATTGATCAACACTGGTCCATTTTTTCTTTTGTTGGAGGAAAAGCTCCACCTGTGAGTAAGCCAATTCATTTAATATAAATGGGGAAACAAAATGCTCATAAAACGAGCACAGAGAAATACACGAATAGTAAATATATTTCTAGTACTTCGCAGAGGCATTGCTTTTTCCGGGAACCTTACCAAAGAAATTTTTTTTGTGGATCACACTAGCTGCCACATTGTTGCCATCATTGCCTTCATTGCCACTGCCATCATTGCCTTTCACTCCCTGTTTTTAAATTTCTTTTGAAAGCATCATTTTTTGTGAGAAGAATTGACACTCGATAAGACAATAGAGCTTCTTGGAAATTTTTGCAACCTACGCCGATGGAAAGAACCTGTCGTTCCTGCTGAGTGACTGACAAGATGTCCCTCTTCCTCCATCTCTCGAATCTTTCCTCAGCTTCTTCTTTCCCCTCTTTCCCTCTTTTCCTCTTTCTCATCCTTTCTCTCTTTCTCTGGTCATGAAGCGTTCTCTCGACTCTTCTTTTTTGGACTTCGGTTTGCCACTCAATATGCTGGTAGCCTTACTTATTTAGGGCCTCCCATAAAAGAACAATGATGTCGTACTTTGTCAAGACCAGGGTCACTTAATTGAGTCGAATCTCGGAAAAGAATCGAATCGACCTTTTTGTCGCTTTGGCTCAAAAACCTCGTAATAGCAGCTGAATCAATTTAGTAGAGTAAACACCGAAGGTTATTAAGCCCAAGAAAGTATTTGACCACCTTCCTGGTACCATTTAGAATCCAGTTGATACAGCTGCTTTCTTCAATTCACAAAGTTTCGGTCTCCAATTTCGATTTCGAGAGCAATTTTCTCCTATATAAGAAACGAATTAAAAAAATATAAATTGAAAAAATGTATTGAAGTATTTTCTAGGGAGGTCCAAATTCAGACATTTTGACCAAATCCATTTCCAGCTAGGCAGTTTCTACATTTGAAATCGCAGAATTTCTCGGGGATTTAATGCATATTATTTTTAGAGGAAATTGTGCTGTACGAATTTTTCCGATTTAAAAAGAAAAAATGTATCTGGCAAGTTATGTGTATTTCAATTTTGTGCTTTAAAAAAAACAATTCATTTGTAGCATTTTGCAGCCCCAGACAGAAACGTTTTGACCGGATGTCTGCCCGTCGTACATCTTTCTAAGGAGCCAAAGAGATAGGAAATAATGAGGGGGGCGTAGAAAAATGAGGAGATGAGCAGCAGGGGAAATAAATGAAATAAGGAGGTACGAAATTAGGGGAAATAATGGGGACAGAGAAATTGGGGGTGGGGCTTCGGTAATTGAGGGGAAGTAGGGAGAATAGAGAAAATAAGGAGAAATTTGTGAGGGGAAGTAGATAAAGTAAATTTAAGTAAGAGGAAGCAGAAAAAATTAATGAAAATGAGGATGAGTTGGAAAGGGAAAATCAGGGCTGTAGAAGGAAAGTAGGGTGAAGGGGAATGTGAGCTGAGAAGGTAAGGAGAGCAGAAAGTAGAGCAGGAAGAATTAAAGAAGGGGATAAATGGAAAGGACGGGAAGTGGGCGGAAATTAATAATGGAAAATTAGGGGACGCTGGGGAAGTTTATGCTGGAAGAGGAAATAGGGATGCGAAGGAAAATGAGGGGAGCAAAAGTAGAAGAAGTAGAGGAAATGAATAGGAGATTGAGTAGGAGTATTATTATGAATAGGAGAAGAAAGGAAAAGTGAGTCTGAGTAGGGAAAGTGAGATAACAAGAGGGGAAGGGGGCTAAATTGAGTGAGAGGATGTAAGGGACAATTGTGGAGAAGAAGCAGATAAAGTATGTGTAAGGGAGGGAAAGTAGGAGAAATTACAAGAAATGAGGGTAGGATGGGGAGTGAAGGGAAGGCTCGAGAAGGGCAGCAGGGCAAAGGAAGTGTTAGCCCTGGAGGTGATGAGGAGGGAATAGATCAGGAAGTGATAACGACGGGGGGAGCTAGGGAAGGGAAGATTTAAAGGACTTAATTAACGTCTTATAGGCAACGAAACCCTTTTTTTGTTTGAATGACTCTCGTTTCGACCAGGTGTTCGTCTGTCCGTCGTACTTTTTTCTACTTTGGAGAAGTGAGAGGAAAATAATAAAGGAGAGTTAGGGAAGTTTCAGAAATTATAAAGTGAGATAAAGAGAGGGGAAGTGGGGGAAATGATTAGGATATGAAATGAGTTAGGGTGGGAATGTGTTAAGTCTGAGGAAGGGAACTAGGGTGACGGAGTTATTCAGGGTGGTGAGGAGAGGGGGAAGTATAGGAGAAAGAAGTTGAAGTAGGGGGGAACTCTTTCAGGAGAGGTTTGAACGACTTAATTAACGTCTTAATAGGCTATGAAATCCTTTTTCGACTAATTTTAGTTTCGATTGGGTGCTCTTCTATCCATCGTATTTTTTTCTAAGAAGGGGAAATGTGCGTACATTTATGGTGAGAAAGTAGCGGACGTAGGGGAAGTGAATTAAAATTACGGAAGGGAAAAAAAGAGAAATTACTGGTTGTGTGCGGGAAAAGGAGGTGGGGCAAGGCAGAGGAAGGATGAAAGGGGAGATAAATTATATAAAAAGGCGGTGATTTTTCTCGATATATAAAAAGCCGATTTTCTCAAAAACCTCACACTTATATTGCATGAAATTTTTTTACAATAGAGAGATTTTAACTTCTAGCAAATTTTTATTTCAAAAAAGAAAAGAAAACAAGAATTTTTTAAATAAACTGATCCTGATTTCGGACCAGGAATTTTCGAAATTTAACAATTTGCGAATTGGAACAGATATTTTATAATTCCCTTTTTCTAAACCAGAACAATTTTTTTTTAAATTCCCTTCCCGTTTAAAAAATTTCCTGTTTTAAATCTAATTTTAGAGCTGTATGAAAATTTCCTGTTCTGAACTAAAAATTATAATTCGTAATGAAAGCTGCTTTTCTAAAGTGAACCTAAAATAAAAATTCGCAATTTTAGAGTGAAAACTATAATACTGCACCGAAATTTCCTGCCTCAATTATCAAAGTTACATTTTTTACTAAAATTTGCTGTCCCTGACAGATAAATTTAATTACGTTAGAAAATTGCCCGTCTGAATGTCAAAATTGTCATTCTTCACCAAATTCCCAGTTAAAACAACAAAATTACTATTTATTAGGAAATTCACTGTTTAAACGTTAAAATTATATTTCTTTACTGAAATTCCTCGTGCCAGATTTAAAATTATCATTCTTCTAGAAAATTCCCTGTCCAAAAGTCAAAATTATAAATCTTCACGAGAATTTCCTGTCCTAATGTTAGCTGTCCTAAATTACCTATCGCTATAAAAAAATTAGTTCTGTTATAAAATTTCTTGTCCCAAAGTCAAAATTATAATTCCATACGAAAATCTCTGTTCCAAATTCAAAATTATAATTCTTTTAGAGATTTTTCTGTCGCAAAATCAAAACTATAAAGCTTCACAGAAATTTCCTGCCCCCGTGTTCAGTATCATAATTTTTTACTGAAATTCCCTGTAAATATAAAATTCTGCTAGAAAATTCCCCATCTTAAAGTCAAAATTATCATTCTTCACGAAATTCTTGTTTAAAAGTCTAAATTAAAATTTTTATCAGAATTCCTCGTCCTAATCGTCAAACTTATATTTCTTTATTGCAATTCCCTGTCCCAAACACAAAATTATAATTTTTTGATAATGTTCCCTGTTCTAAAGTCAAAATTATAGTTTGCTACGAAATTCCCTATCCTAAAGTAAAAATTATAATTCTTCAAAAAATGTACTGCCCTAAACTCAGAATTATATTTATTCAGTAAAATTCCATTCTGTAACTTCGAACTATAACTTTTTACAAAAATTCCCCGTCCCAAGTTAGGATAACTATAATTCTTTCTTTAATTTTTTTCCCCAGTGGAGCGAAAAAAGAAAGATTCACGGTTATTTTAAATTAACAATTTTTCTTTGCATTAGATATTGATAATTTAAGCAATAAAAAATAACATAAAACTTGTTAGAGTTGATTGACCCGAATTTTTATTTTACAAAGAAAAAGGTCCACTTTGTCTAAAGATCAAAGAAATTCTACAAAATTAAAAATTAAAAATTATTTCCGATGTATAATTATAAACCTTCAAATTAATTAAAATTTATTTAAAATCATAGTTTTTTGTTCTGAAAGTTCTTAAGTGTATTTTAAAGAGAAATTTCGCAGTATTGTGGTACTTTTTAAAATAAATTTTACAATGTTTTCCTTACATTTTGTCAGAGCCTAAATTTGATTGAAAAATAGCCTAATTGAAGTCTCTCAGGAATATTTTTTTTCTTCTCGTAGGTCAAAAAAGGGCTTGTGCTAATCGGTCGCTGTGAAAAGCCGAGGGTTTTCAGCTCCACTTTTATTAAAGAAAAGTAGTTGGGGAATCAAAGCTCGAGTGTTTGCACTGAGACTTAGCATGTTCACATGAATGACTCTCACCTTCTTCCTCCATCCTTTTCCCTCCCTTTTCCTTTTTTTTTTTTTTTTTTTTTTGCAAGCTGAACTACCGAGCTATAGACATCGAACTCTTCCTACTGGTCTCCCTTTCACTATACATACATACTCTCGAATCTTGGATTTATTGCAACGTTACCAGTTTCCTTCTAGGGTCAAAATGAAAAAAGGCAGCGACGTCATAAAGTCGAGACGAATTAATTAGACTTCTACGAGCAAGGGAGGCACGATTTCAATCTCAGATTTGAAGTTGTCGCCGAGTCACGGTTTTGATTGATTTTATGGGATATGCTTAATTGAGGAGGTTTCAATTAATCAAATGTACATTGCAGGTCAATCGAGAGGTGAGATGAAGCATTTTATGACAAGAAAAGAAATTAATTGAAGAAAGAATCGAGATGGAAAATTTTCGGGTGTTTACTAAGTTTCGCCTACCAAATTCCCGGTTATTTCCCGGGGTTTCCCAGTTTTATATATCAAATATCTTCTTACTAGAAGCAAGAATAAAAAGTATTTGGGCAATAACCTATAGTTAGCAGCAATTACGTACAAAACTAAACATTATTTTTTTCTCGAAATATTTGATATATTACATTTTGTTCAAATGTTTTAAAGTTGTCACTTACTTTCAAACTTTTTCAGAATTTTTAAATATCTCTGAAACTTACTTAAACTGCTTCTATATTATTAGAAAAGTTTAGGAAATCATTTGAATTTTCTGTTGAAAATTTTAAAAAAATAAAAAATTAAATGAAATTTTCGCATGTATCTTTAGAAAACCTAATTATTCTTTTGGAACATTTTTAAATTCTTGAAACGCTTCAAAATTGTGTTTAATAATATTTTAAAATCTATAGTTTAGTTTTAATTTTTTCAATTTTTCCAATTTTAATTGAACAAGTTTTCTCAAACATGGTTTATTTTTTTTAACGAAAAAATGTTTACAATTATTTTTATTTTCACCAAAAAATTAATTTTAAGCGAAATAGTTGAACTTTTAAGCAAATAGATGAATTTTTCACCAAAAATTTTTACCCATGGTGATAAATTTCGAGCTAAAATTATAAATCTTCATAAAAAGTTAATTTCCAAAAAAATAGTTCAATTTTTATTAAAATAGTTGAATTTTCAACCACCAAACATAAATTCTATTTGGAAAATTTATTAGTCGCTGTGGAAACTAAAAAAGATTTTAATTTTAAATAAAAAAGAGTTTAAATCATCCAAAAAAGATAATTTTTGAAAAAATCGTTAGTTTTTTAGCCAAACTGATAAATTATCAATCCAAAAATATAAAGGAAAAAAGAATCATTTTGAACCAAATAACTGAATTTTTTTCTGAAACGGTTAAATTTTCTACAAGAAAAAAATGAATTTTCAGTCAATAACTAACATTTTTAATCGAAAAGCGGAAATTTCTATACCAAGAGAAGACTTGCAGATAAGATCTGCCAGAATATTAAAAATTTTTGGATTTTTTTAAAATTTTCGTTAAAACAAATTTTTTTAAACAGAATATAATTTCTAATGTTAGAAATTTTTTTCGAAATCTTCAAAATCTAAAATTTTGTTAAACATGTTTTAAAGTATTTAAAAATTTTAAATTATGTAGTAATATTTTCAAAACTTCTAAGCCTTTGAAATATATTTTCAAACGGATCTAATTTTTCCTCAAATTAAAATAAAACTCGCCTAAATTTGTCAGTGTTTACTAATAAAAAGTAGAAGATAAAATCTAACCTATTACATTTTTCGTTGTGAATTAATCTTTTTTTTTCGTTAAAAATTTCTTTTTGTGATTGAAAAATAAACTATTCCATTGTTGCATTATTTGTTTCTTTAAAGATTATATTTGTTTAAAAATTCACTTTCAAATATTAAACAAAGACATGTATCTTTTTTGTTATTTATTAAAAGCATATCTAAATTTGAAAATTCTTGTTGGCTTAAAATTGGATTATTTTGCTGAAAATTTGTCTTTTTTTATTAAGGTGGACTTTTTTTTTAATTTAAATAACAAAATGTTGAAGTAAAAAATATGATATTTTTCTTGAAAAAGTATCGCTTCTGGTTAAATTTTGAACTAAGTTGATAAAAATTAATTTTTTAGTTTAAAGATTCATCATATAAATTGAAAATTCATCTCGTTAGTTGACAACTAAACTATTTTGTTGAATTGTATTTAATGAAACATGTAAATTTTTTTTCACAGAACATTGAACTATTTTTTTTGGAAAATTGAATGTTTTAAGTTAAAATTTGAACTATTTGTCTTTTTTTTGTAAAAAAATAATCTTTTTGTTTAAAAGTTCATCACTTTGATTAAAAATTCAACTAACTGATTGAAAGTTGAACTGCTGTGTCAAAATCATATTTTTCTTTGGTAAAGGTTTCTTTTTTTGTGTTAAATGTATTCTATATATTACGAAACGAAATTTTTCGGCAAGAATTTTTTTATTTTTCTCATTACGTATAAAATAAACAAGGACTTACGGTATTGATCACATGTTTATGAGTAATTTGAATTAATCTTAATTTTTTATCTCTATGTGCATGGTCCTAAATAAATATTTTTTTTAAATATTTGCTTTTCTGTATTTAGGCTGTGAAAAAATTTCCATAACTGTTTTGTTGTAAATTCGTTTTTTGGGTAAACATTCATATTTTAACAAAAAATGTAATAATTTCATTTT
>JAAAKG020146195.1:0-10718 GCA_010014905.2 Druon quercuslanigerum
CCCCCTTCTTGATGGCAACCGTTGGTTTTGTAAATTTTTACACATACATGGAATAGTTAAACTTTTAATAAAAAGAAATAATTTTCAATTATAAAAAAAACGAATTTCCTTACAAAGCAGTTTAATATCAAATAAAAAATATGAAATTTTAATCAAAACGTTAATTTTAAACTCAAAAAATATGCATTTCTAACAAAATAGAATAACTATCAACCCAGAAGTTGAATTTATAGGCAACCAAAAAAAGTATTTTTAAGAAAGTAGTTCGACCTTATAACCTAGTTATTAAATTTTTAAACAAGAAATTAATTTGTAAAGAAAATTCTTATGCTTAAATAAAGCTGAAAGATTACTGAGTGCCGATTAAAATCAAAATTAAAATCGAAATTAAATTTAAAGTTGTGTGAAGGTCAATAAAGCTATTTGATGATTTACTTTAATTTATGACTATTAATTAATTTGTATAGAACTTTCAATATAAGCTTATATTTTCGATATATAATGAGGCAATCAGAATATGAAACATGTAATAATTCTCTTAAAATTAACTTTTTAAACTAAAGAATCACTTTAAATATTCCCAGGAATCTTTAAATAAATAGTATTAGCTCGAAATCTTTTAAAAACTTTTAAAAACCTTAACATTTTATTTCGAAATCTTCAATAATCTATTTTTTTAAAGTTTTTTTTTATTCTTTTTAATTTTAAAATTATTTTTGATATTTGTTAAAACTTTCAAATCTGTTTTAAAATGGTTCAAATTTTTCCTAAAATTTTTCTTGAATCATGCCAAATCGAACAAATGGACCTAAAATCTTCCAGATTCTTTTATGTCAATTTTTTAATTTAAAATAGTATTGTTTATAACAATTAAAACAGTATTATTTATAAATCAATGTTTTTGAACAAAATCCACCCAAATAGTAATCCAGAGAATCCTCTCGAGAATCATTTAAAGAATAAAATGAGTCCTTGATCATTAGAATTAAATAATAATTGTAATTTTTCCTTAAATATAGATAAAATTTTTTAAACTATTTAAAAAATTATTTTTTCTTTTTGTTTCAGAATCTTAAAAAATCCTTCTAATTTCGGCCTGGTGTCCCATAATAGTGAAGCCCAAAACTGATCAAATCATGCATTTGTTTATAATAATTGTTAATAAATTAAAAAAATTATATCAGATAACAAAAATACATCAAAGTGGATCACAGGAAATGAGATTTGAAGACAATCGGAAGAAAATTCGGTTCGTTTCTGCCTAAGACTGTTCAAATCATGCATTTGTTTATAATAATTGTTAATAAATTTAACAAATTATATCAGATGACAAAAATACAATAATGTATATCACAAGAAATGAGATTCAAAGACAATCGGAAGAAAATTCGGATCGTTTCTGCTTAAGATTGTTCAAATCATGCATTTGTTTATAATAATTGTTAATAAATTTAACAAATTATATCGGATACCACATTTTTATGATCGCATTTCAACTCATTGCTCTAAACGAGCAATTTCGTTGCAATAATATACTTCACAAAAACATACTCCATCATACTGGCTATTTGTTGCAAATATTTGTTTATAATATATAACTTCACATATCAACAAATTTTTTTTCTTTCGCCGATCCTTTTGCATCAAACACAAAGAATTAAAAAAAATTTTTTCAAATCAACATGTTTTTCGCTATTTGCAGCTCTATAAAAATTTAAACAAACAAAAATTTAGAAATCGGACTTGTCAGATTTCTTAGGAACTAAATGCTGAATTTTTTCAACAAAAAAAATTGCAAATCAATAACGAATTATGATCTACAGGTTATTTTGAACATCGTTTTTTCATTTCGCCCCACTGTGTGTCCATCTAACCGTCCGTCTGTCCGTCAGTCATAATTTTTCCAATGAGGGGTAGTGAGGGTAGTGACAGGAAGTTATTAAAGGGGTAAAAGGGTATGAGAGGAAATGAGGGGAAATGAGAGAGGGGAAGTAGGGGAAATGAAGAATAGGAAAATAGAGAAAGCGGGGGTAGGGAAGTGGAGAGATCGGAAATAGGGGAAATTAAGAGAGGGTGAGTGGGGTAAATTGGTGATGGAAAGTAGGGAAGTGAGGGTGGAGTAGGGGAAACGACAGAAGGTGAAGTAATTGTTATGAGGGGAAATTTCGAAGGGAAAGCAGTAGAAATCAGTGGTGAGAAATTAGGAGAAAGGATTGGTAAGTACTTGGTAAGTACGTGGGAGAAATTAGTGTTGGGTAAGTAGAAAAGGGAAGTGCGGGAAATTAGTGAGAGGAATATAAGGAAAATGAGAGGACTAAAAAAAGAGGAAATAAGGTGAAATGAAGAAAGGGCAAGTGCAGTATTGAAGGAAATGAAGGTAAATGAGGAAGTGGAAGTAGGATAAATGAGTAATGGGAGAGTATAGGAAGTAAATGTGAAGATTTGGGGGCAGAAGTAGCTAAATTAGGAGAGAGGAAGTTAGGGGAAATAAAAGTGTGGAGAAGTGGGTTAAGTGAAGAGAAATGTGCAAGAAGAAGTAGGGAACATAGGAAATTGAATGAGGTAAAGTAAGGAAAATGAGGGGAAATGTGAGAGGAAAAGTAGAAAATATCAGTTGTGGAAAAGAAGGGCAAATAGATGATAGGAAAGTAGTAGAAATCAGTGGTGAGAAATTAGGAGAAAGGATTGTTAAGTACTTGGTAAGTACGTGGGAGAAATTAGTGTTGGGTAAATAGAAAAGGGAAGTGGGGGAAATTAGTGAGAGGAATATAAGGAAAATGAGAGGACTAACAGAAGAGGAAATAAGGGGAAATGAAGAAAGGGCAAGTGCAGTATTCAAGGGAATGAAGGTAAATGAGGGAGTGGACGTAGGATAAATAAGTAATGGGAGAGTAGAGAAAGTAAACGTGAGGATTTGGAGGCAGAAGTCGCTAAATTAGAAGAGGGGAAGTTAGGGCAAATAAAAGCGTGGAGAAGTGAGGTAAGTAAAAACAAATGTGTAAGAAGAATTAGGTTAAATAAGAAATGGAATGAGGTAAAGTAAGGAAATTGGGGAGAAATGCGAGAGAAAAAATAGAAAAAATCATTTGCGGAAAAGTAGGGCAAATAGGTGATAGGAAAGTAGGAGAAATGAGTGGCAAGAAAAAAGGAGAAAGAAGTGATAGGAAAGTGGAAGAAATAAGTAGTGAGAATGTAGGAGAAATTAATGTTGCGAGAGTAAAGACGTGAAGGTTCGAAAGTTAGGAGAAGTGGAGAGAGGGGAAGTAAGAGAAATGAAGAGAGAAGAAGTAGGGAAAATGAGGGCAGAGGAATATAGGGAAAATGAGAAGTGTATAAGTAAGGAAAATGAAGAGAAGTTAAAGAAAGGAATGTAGGAAAAGTGTTGAGGGGAAAAGTAAGGATAATGATCCAAAGGTAATAGAGGAAGTAAGGGGTAGGGGAAGTAAGGAAAATTATAGTAGGTGAAGAAAAGGGTAATAAGGCATGGGAATTTAGGGTAAGTGATAATTTTGGTTAAAAATGTAACCATTTGTTAAAAAATGGATCTACTTTTTAGGAAATTTAACTTTTGTTTTAAAAGAAATTTTTCTGTTTGAAAATTGGGTTTGCTTTAAAGTTGATGTATTTTGTTGAAAATTTGTCTCTTTCAGTACAAAATCAATCTTCTTGGTCAAAAATGAACGTTTTTAGCTAAAAATTTAACTTTTTGTTTAAAAGTTTATTAATAAACTTAAAGACATAAAATATTAAAGTTACAAAGGAAAAAACTTAATTGCAAACAATAATTCCGCATTTTAAGTTTGTTTAAAAGAATATTGCAATTTTCAATAAGTTTTTACATACTTTTTTGTTGGTTCCATTTTATATTCCTCATAAAAAAGTTAAGTAACATTTTACACGCGTGCCTTAAAGATGTATAGTGAAACAAAATCTGTTTTTGTATTGCCAATATTTTTCTCATTTTTTCACGGAATTTTTTACCTCGATGAAGAAATTTTCGATGATTATGAAATTTCATATAATTTCCACATTTCACCATCTTCATAAAACATGTAAGATGTACATTTTATAATATATGTTTAGGGGAAAAATAATGAAGCAATATTCAGTTATTCAGTTACGCATCATAAATGTAATTTTTTTAATTTTTATTAATATTCAAAAGACTATTTTTAATATGTCTGTAGAAATTAACTCCTTAAAAAAATTAACTCCTTTGTTACATTGAATTTTAGCAAAGCTTGGAAGAGAACCTTTCCGGTCGGTAAGTGGCATCTTGTCCGCTCTGCTATACTACTAAGCAATGTGTAGCTTTAGGACTAATTACAGTCCAAATACAGTCAGAATGATCTAATTTATTACGTTTATTTTAAACAAATAATTAACTTTTTTACCATAAAATATGTTTTTTCAACCAATCAACCCGCTCTGCTATACTACTAAGCAATATGTAGTTGTAGGACAAATTACAGTCCAAATGTATTTAGAATGATCCAAATTATTTAGTTAATTTTAAACAAAAAATTAACTTTTTTTTTTTTAAATATGTTTCTTCAACCAAATAATTTAATTTTTACTTTGCCGGTCGGTAAGTGGCATCTTGCCCGCTCTTGTATACTACTAAGCAATGTGTAGCTTTAGGACAAATTACAGTACAAATATATTTAGTATAATATAATTCATTAAGTTTATTTTAAACAAACACTTAGCTTTTTTACCATAAAATATGTTTCTTCAGCCAAATAATTTAATTTTTACCTTGCCGGTCGGTAAGTGGCATCTTGCCCGCTCGGCTATACTACTAAGCATTGTGTAGCTTCAGGACTAATTACAGTCCAAATACAGTCAGAATGATGCAGTTATTTAGTTTATTTTAAACAAAAAATTAACTTTTTACCATCAAATATGTTTCTTCAACCAAAAAATTTAATTTTTACCTTGCCGGTCGGTAAGTGGCATCTTTTCCGCTCTGCTATACTGCTAAGCAATACGTAGCTTTAGGACTAATTACAGTACAAATATATTTAGAATAATCTAATTTATTTAGTTTATTTTAAACAAAAAAATAACTTTTTTACCATAAAATATGTTTCTTCAGCCAAATAATTTAATTTTTACCGTGCCGGTCGGTAAGTGGCATCTTGCCCGCTCTGCTATACTACTAAGCAATGTGTAGCTTTAGAACTAATTACAGTCCAAATTCAGTCAGAATGATCCAAAAAATTAATTTATTTTAAACAAAAAAATAACTTTTTTACTATAAAATATGTTTCTTCAGCCAAATAATTTAATTTTTACCGTGCCGGTCGGTAAGTGGCATCTTGCCCGCTCTGCTATACTACTAAGCAATGTGTAGCTTTAGGACTAATTACAGTTCGAATACAGTCAGAATGATGCAGTTATTTATTTATTTTAAACAAAAAATTACCTTTTTTACCATAAAATATGTTTCTTCAACCAAAAAATTTAATGTTTACCTTGCCGGTCGGTAAGTGGCATCTTTTCCGCTCTGCTATACTACTAAGCAATACGTAGCTTTAGGACTAATTACAGTCCAAATATATTTAGAATAATCTAATATATTTAGTTTATTTCAAACAAAAAATTAACTTTTTACCATAAAATATGTTTCTTCAGCCAAATAATATAATTTTTACCTTGCGGGTCGGTAAGTGGCATCTTGCGCGCTCTACTATACTACTAAGCAATGTGTAGCTTCAGGACTAATTACAGTCCAAATACAGTCAGAATGATGCAGTTATTTATTTATTTTAAACAAAAAATTACCTTTTTTACCATAAAATATGTTTCTTCAACCAAAAAATTTAATGTTTACCTTGCCGGTCGGTAAGTGGCATCTTTTCCGCTCTGCTATACTACTAAGCAATACGTAGCTTTAGGACTAATTACAGTACAAATATATATAGAATAATCTAATTTATTTAGTTTATTTTAAACAAAAAAATAACTTTTTTACCATAAAATATGTTTCTTCAACAAAAAAATTTAGTTTTTAAGAAAATAGTTTAATTTTTGAACTAAAAAAGATGATATGAATTTGCAATAAAAAAAATAATTTTCAACAAAATAGTTAAATTTCCAACCAAAGAGATAAACCTTAATTAAAATAAATGAATTTTTAACAATGTAATTGAATTTTTACCCACCTATATTTGAATTTTAAATTGAAAAACATGAATTTTCAACCTAATAATTAACTTTTAACCAAAGCGAAAAATTATCAGCTAAAAATATGAATCTTAAAAAAAATTATTTCCTAATAAGACCAAAAATTTCAAACATAATAGTGAATTACTAGAGTAAAGGGCATTATTTTTTAACTAAACAGTTACATTTTATGAAAGATGAAATTTCTATTCAAATAGGCGAATTTTTTAATCAAACAGATAAATTAAAAAAATAGTTAATTTTCCATCTAAAAAATATTTTAATTTCTTTTCTCTTTTTTTATCTCTTAAATTCCTTTATGGAATTGCTGGAAATCTTCGGAGATCGAAAAATTCTATTTAAAAATTATAAATCATTTGAAATGCCTTGAATATCATTCAAGTAAACTTATTTGTCCAAGTTCTCTTTAATAACTTTTTTAAATCCCTAGAAATCTTTAAATTCCTTTCAAATCTTTGGAGATTTAGACAAATTCTCAAATCTTATTAAATTCCTTAAATTGTTGAATTTGAAAAAAAAAACATTTTTTAATCTTTTATTTTAGTTTTGAATATTTTCAATTATTTAACTTTTCATTTTTATCTTTTTAAATTTAAAATAAAAATCTTTTTTGTTTGAAATATCAAATACTAAATTATTTGTTCAGAATTTATTTCTTTTGGTTATAAATTTATTTAGTGGAATGCCTGGTCTATTTGAAAATTCAACTGTTTAGTTGCAAATGTAAATTTTTTGGTTGAAAAATTCAACTAATTAGTTGAAAACTCAAATAGTTTTTATAGATTTCATAATTTTCGATACAAAAATAATCTTTGTTGAAAATTATTAATAAATAAAATAATTAATTTTGCTTAAAATTTCGTCTGTTTTGTTAATATTTGAATAATTTTTTAAAAGTATAATCCTTTTTGATTCACGATTTGCACAACTAATCCACTTTTAATCCAGAGTAACCAAGCGTGATGCACTTGCAATCCAAATAATTATTAGTAATGCCGTTAATTCTCTTTTAATCTAGATCAATATGCCTATAAATATGACTAGTTTATTTTTACTTAAATATTTTTTAAATTGAAAAGTAATTTATTTTGTTGATAATTCGTCTTTTTGATAGAAAATTAACTTTTTGCGTTAAAAATTTATTATTTTGGTTAAAAATTCAACTCTTTAATAAAAAATTCATCTACTGTATAGGAAGTTCAACCATTTTTATGAAAAGTAATTTATTAATTGCGCAATAAACTGTTCTCTTGAAAACTCGTCTTCTTGGATTAAAAATCAACAATTTTAGTACAAAACTAAATTATTTTATTAGAAAATTTATTTCTTTTTCTGGAAGCTGCTTGTCTTTCTTACCGAAAAACTCAATTATTTTGTTAAAATTTTGTTTCTCTTTTGTAGAAATTTAGGATTTTTTCTTGAAAAATCAACTTTTTAATTCAGATGTATTTTGTAAAAAATGTATCTTCTTTGCTAGAAAATTAATCTTCTTAGTTTAAATTTCAATAACTTGAATGCTCTTGAAATTTTTTTTTTTTTAAATTCGTTTTCTGGAGTGAAAATCCATTTTTAAATTACTAATATAACTATTAGTTCATTTTCGATTAAAAAATTTATTAGTATTTGGAAAAAAAAATTTCTTTGAAACTTTATCTTTTTAATTGAAATGTGTTTTGTGAAAAATGTATCTTCTGTGGTAGAAAATTAATTTTCTTGGTTTAAATTTAAACAACTTAAATGATATAATCTCTTTAAAAAATTGTTGTTTTTATTTTTTTTAAATTCGTTTACGGGGTTAAAACCCCATTTTTTAAATTACTGATATAACTATTAGTTCATTTTCGGTTAAAAACTTTGTTAGTATTTGAAAAAAAAATCAAATATTTTGTTGAAAATTTATCTTTTTTTAATTGAAAATTGAACTATTTCATTGTTAACTCATATTTTTTCTTGAAAATAATCTTCTTGGTTGAAAATTCCACTTTTTATATAAAATTTCATCTACTTGAAATGAATTTTAAAACCCAAAAGAATACTTTTTAAGAAAGGAGTTAAATTTCCAAGTAAAAATACATCAATTTTTAAATACCAAAAATATTAATTTTTAACAACAAAGTTGATTTTCTACCAAAATATTTGAAGTTTCTACAAAAATATTTAAATTTTCTACCAAAGTATTTGACTTCTCTACATTTTAAACAAAAAAATTAAATTTTCAAACAGAGATGAATTTTTCATTAAAATTATGAATTTTAAACAACTTGAATAAACTAATCTCTTAAAAATTTTTTAAAAAATTTGTTTTCTGGAGTAAAAACCCATTTTTTAAATTACTAATATAACTATTAGTTCATTTTCAGTTAAAAATTTGTTAGTATTTGAACAAATTAAATAATTTGGTGAAAATTTCTCTTTATTCAATTAAAAATTGAACTATTTCGTTGATAACTCATGTTTTTTCTTAAAAATTCATATTCTTAGGTAGTAAAATAATCTTTTTGGTTGAAAATTAAACTTTTTAGATGAAACTTCATCTATTTGAAATGAATTTGAAAACCCAGAAGAATACTTTTCAAGAAAGGAGTTAAATTGGCAAGTAAAAATGCATAAATTTTTAAATACCGAAAATATTAATTTTTAAGAAAAAAGTTAATTTTCTACCAAAATGTATTAATTTTCTGCGAAAATATTTAAAGTTTCTACAAAAATATTTAAAGTTCCTACCAAATTATTTGAATTTTCTACATTTTAAACAAAAAAATGAAATTTTCAAAATGAGATGAATTTTCAATTAAAATTATGAATTTTCAACCTAAAAAACTGAATTTTTAACAAAGTAGTTTCACTTTCAATCAATTAGTTTAATTTTGAACCAAAGAACAAAAATTTTCAAGTAGAGTTAAATTTTTAAGAAAAGAAAATAATTTTCAACCAAGTAACTAAATTTTTACCCAGGAAAGACAATTTTTAACAAAATAGATGAACCCCTTACCGATTTTTTTACCCAAGCAGATCAACTAAAACAAATTAATTTTATACAAAAATAGCTGAAATTTCAACAAAAAATTGAGATTTTTTACCGAAAGAATTTCGTAACGAAAACGCCGAATTATTGTTAACCAAGAAAGAACAACAATCTTATAAATTGTTCAATTTTCAAGCCTAAAAGATTCATTTAAAAATTTAAATTTTTTACGGAACGGTTGCATTTTCAAACCGAAAATGTGAACTCTTAAGAAAAAAAGTTGCTTTGCAAGCAAATAGTTTAATTGTCGATGAAAATAATTAAATTTAATAAAAATACATGAATTTTCATCCAAGTAGTTAAATTTTCAACAAAAATAGCTGAATCATCAACTAAAAGAGTTTTATTATCTACCCATAACGGATAATCACGGGGAAATACAGACAAGGCCCCATGAATCACTTTTGTTGGATTTAGACGAATGACGCAACTTTATGCAACTAGCGTGCTAAAAGTGCGGCCATTATGCTATGTGCCCATTTTGACTTGAGTAACTTAATTCCTTGTAACAAGTTACTACTCTACTCTGGTACGCATACACACGAAAAATATTACATAACTTTTTATTAGTTTTATTGATCCATTTTATAAATAATCTTCTTAAAAGAAAAGTTAAAGGTCATCATATTAATGTGCCTTCAAAATGTTTAAGTGGACCAAATAGGTACTTGGATTGTAAATATTTTTCACATAAATATGAGAATGCAATTTTTTATCGGAATAAGCAAATGTTGGGTGTTTATCAAATGTAATGCAATGAGGACATTTCACAATTTTCCTTATAAAAGTAAAGGGATATTTCGTATAAAACCCGAGAAACATTCAAAGAATATTCTGTTACACACCTATTTAATTAAATTCTTTTAAGAATTTGTAGACGGTAATTTTGGTTTTTATTTTGGACATTCACTATTATAAAGAAGGTAGCAGAAAAAATATCGTTCTTTCTTAACGGAAGTTGAATTTTTACCTCAAAAAGGTCATTTTAAATATTCAAATTTAATTTTCAAGACAAAAAAACTAATTTTAAGTAAAATAATAAAATTTGCAACGAACCAAATGAATTTTCAACTAAAATGATAATTACATCAGAAAAAGAGTAGATCTTTAATAAAGCAGATTGACTTTCAACCAAGTAGTTCAGTTTTAAACTTGCCTAGAAGAAGATTAATTTTTTAACAAAAAATATGTATTTTGAAGAAATTATATAAATTTTCAACTTCAAAAAATAGATTTCAACCACATAGATGATTTTTTTGACTTGAATTATTTTTCCTAATTATTCATAATTTAGGTCAAAAATGTATCTATGTGGTTGAACAGACAAAAGAACTAATTTTAAGTAAAACAGTAAAATTTGCAACGAATTAAGTGAATTTTCAATTAAAGTGATAATTACATTAGAAAAAGAGTAAATCTTTAATAAGGCAGATTAACTTTCAACCAAGTAGTTTAATTTTAAACTAAATGAACTTTTCTCAAAAAAGATTATTTTCTAACAGAA
>JAAAKG020146196.1:0-32651 GCA_010014905.2 Druon quercuslanigerum
TCACACTACTCCCCTCCCTACCGAGTGAGTCACGCCTACCCCGAAAGGGAAACGGCTTAATGGTGTAATAATAATATGAAATAATATGCAAGATTGGTCTTTATCAGTAGAAAATTAATCTTCTTAGATTCAATTAATGATTCTGGTGAAAAATTAAATTATTCGATTAACAAATGATCTACATTTTAAAAAATATTACTCTTTTTTAAAATAAATTACGTTTTTTTCAGGTTGGTCCGTGTTAAGTATTTACAATTTTTCCAAATGAAAATGTTTATGCATTAACAATTAAAATATACCAAGCTAAAATCAGGCGATATTTCATTTTAATTGAATAATTTTGACTAATGAAACATGAGCAAACAAAAATGTAAGAATTTTTTAAAAAAATATTAAAAATTAGAAAATTAAAGTTCAACGATGTAGAAATTTGGCAACTTTATTTTAAAATATAAAGCTCTAAAACTAACTGGTCCGGAAAAGAAACATTTTCAACTTAAAATCGAAAAATGTGGTCTACTTCAAATTGAAACGTTATAACAATTTCCTCATTGGTAAACTTTGACAAATTAATCATCAATCAATTTCTTCATAATTCCGAACTGATTTGAAGTCTAAAAATAAATAAATATTTAAACTTTATCAAGCCTAATGCCTATAAATAAGTATACAAAAAAAAATTATTTGCGGTTTTTGGCAATTCTGCCATAAGTAGCTTATACTTAGGCTTGGGATTTTCCTTTCACTTGATTCGTTTGAGAGAAAAGACGTCGTGAAGAACCTAATTCTGCAATTTTTAAACTATACATAGGATTTAGCGAAAATAGCTTGCAATTGCATGACATTCGATCAATCTTATCACATGCGGTTTTACATCCTTCGACTGCGTAATTTATCTGATGCAGCAGTGTTTGGAAAATTTTGAGAAATGTGAGATCAAAAATAATTGCGACCATAAATCCACCAAAGATAAGAAAATGAGCTTCTTTGTCATATGTTGGAAATTATTAACACAAGTTTAAGCACTAACAATCTCACATAAAAATGAATACATGCATCAAAATATTGTCTATCTTATTATTCATATTAAAATTTTCCCATCACATTGGAAATGGTTACCATGTAAACTCTATTGAATTTTGCTTTGTTTCGATCCGAAAAAAATTCAACTACATCTACTTGAAAATTACCCGCAACAAAAAATCACTTCTGATTGTTCTGTCCGGTTGTCATGGAAATCCATGATTTCTCGAAATTGAATGACGACTTCCTCTTCTTCATATTAAAAAATAAAATTAGAATATCCCTTGGTAAGCCAAACAGCAACTGAATAAATTAATTAAGTAGCGTAAGGTAAAAGTACAATCGGACACTCAAAACCCGGGTTCACTGTCTACTTTCTCTGGCCTCAATTATCGTAGATCGCAAATCGCAACTCACTTACACTCCCACCAAAAGTAGCATTCCACGCATTTGGAGACCTCTTTCACTGGGAAGTACCGGTATCAATATAATTAGAGGTCAGTGAACAGAGAAAAAATGTGTCATCTTTATGAGTCATAAAAGGTAAAGAAAGGAAAAGATATTTAAAAAAAAGAGTATAACGTCAGTAAAATAAGAGATATAACAAAAGAAAGTAGATATTTATAACTTTTTAGGATCACGTTCTACTTTATAGAAGATATGCAATAATTTTTATTTAATTGTCTTCTTTTTTAATATTTTTTCATATAGTTTGAATTGGTTAAAGACATTGACCCGAGAGGTACACAACATACCTGCTTTCGAAAGACTTTCAAATCATAATTTTAAATCGTCCAAATTTTACTATTGCATACAGTATTAGAAACGGTTAAATTCATGATAATCTGAACAATTTATAATTGACGAATTAAAACTTGATTATATAATTTGGTTCCATTTATTTATTCAATTTTTCAGTATTACTTTAATTCATTAATTCCTGAAGAATTTCATTTTTGAAATTGTTCAATTTGGAATGCTTGAAATGCCTAAACCAATTTTGAATGAAATGAGTTTGCCTGTCCATGTTTTCTGGAAATTTTCTTTCGAGGATGACTTCCGACTATTTCAGCCTAAAAATTAACCAAATTGTTAGGATCCTCTTTATAATAACTCATTTTTATATTTTATAGACCATTTCTCATGTATATTTCTTAGAGGACTTTTTTTATATATGACAATTTATCTACTCTAAATTGTTAAAATCGCGTTAGCAGATAATGTAGTTTACTTTCATTTGCACTGAGACTTTTTTTATTTAGAATCCATATAGAGAAAATATATTTTATCAAGACTGAAATTCTCGAAAAAAAACCACTAAATAAAAACACTATTGCAGGCCACATCTTGTGAACTATTAGTATTAGAGTGTGTTTTTTCTTTCAATTTTTGAGGAAGCTTATCTACTTTTTTCTTCATAATGGACTGAACTTGTAGAATGTATCTGTGACAAACAATTTTCAAAAAACTGAGTTTTTAACGCTTTTCGAATATTTTAAAAACCTGTCAAATATCATCAGCTATATTGAGCAGATATAATATCTTATATGACTTTCTGTAAAAAAATATGCATTTCTTTAATTTTAGGCTTAAAATAGTCGGAAGCCATAAAAATTTCCAGGAAACCTGGCAACTCATTTCAGTGAAAATTGGCTCAAGCGAAGCGTGCAAAGCTTGAAATTCTTACAAATACTATACAACTGTAAACTTCTAAAATTATCAATTCTGCATCTTGCACTTATCCCAAATTTTGAACGTTTAATTTTGAAATCGTTCAATTACAAATATTCCAAACATTACATCCCTTTTTAAAAGTCTCTTAGTTAAAAGTGATTAATTCTTGAAAACTTGCCTTTAAAAATTTTAGATACAGATATTATGTTGTGGCATTTGCTATCTTTTTTAGCTTTAAGCACTCGATTAAGCTTATAGTCAATGTTTTATGCAGTACGTAAACTGGAGAAAAAATTATTATTAATAATATTTTCGTGACAGGATACTAAAAATAATGCGGTGAAATTTGCGAATAGGGTAAACTAATTGATAAAAGTGCTGTTTCCTCTCAAGAAAAACCTTCAAGGTAAGAAATATATGCGTTACAAACTTGCATATAACTTTCAATATTTAACATCTATATGGCTGTCCTATAGTTTAACATTAAATATGCTAACCCTAATTTTTCAATGTGTAAAATATAAAATCGTCGAATTTTGAAAGCTCGAACTAAGTTATCTTGTTAGAGTAACTACAGAATTATTTCACACAAATTTTCTCAAGGAATTTTCCATTTTTTTATAAGAAGAGCAGTGAACATTCTACAAGTCATCTCTAATTTATTTAACATGGCCTAGGAAAGTATGATCCACGTGTTTTAAACGTGCAACCGGTTCCGGGAACTTTAATTTCTACATTCGAGCTTGCGTCTTCGTTTCAAGTGACTAGCCAATTTTAAAATTAACTGCGATTTGTCTAATTTATCACTCCTGACACTCTTTCGCGCACTCTATTATCCTAAGTAAACAACTCAACTTTTTCTTTTTATGGTAAATTTATGGCATTCATGTAGTCTTATTAAAATAATGGAATACTTTCATAACATTCAAATGTGTTATTTTTTTATTTTTTTAAATTTTTTTATTTTACGATCCGTCTACATCTATGTCTAAAGTAGTAATGACTGATTGAGGAAAAACGCATGATAAGCTAAGATAAGCCAGATATTTGTATATCGCTTTGCGGACATCCTGGATGCCTTCAAACAAGCCTCCCATATCCTATGTCGTTAACCCTATAAATGCGTGGGTCATAGCCCTGATAATATTTGAGAGGTTACGCGTCCGGCTCCAGCCCTTCGATCATCCATCCATGATAAAAACGACAAACTTTTAGTTACATATATATTTCATAAAAATTGGATCCCTGACCTTCACACATTAGAGCTTTCACCTCCTTTTAGCAGTTTACCATATCACCATAACACTTAATTGTTCCTTTAACCTTTCTTCCTTTGCTCCTGACCTCTGACACGACCTCTCATATGACTTGTGACTTATTTTTATATAATGACCGAATCGAGTCCAAATAAGGCAGTCAAAATGAAAATGTAAATGCATAATTTCTGAAATTTGTAATTTTTAATGTCATGTCACCTAATTGCTTTTAAATTTTCAAAGTTTGTTTGCCTGCATGGGAGTAGTTCCCTGAATAATTTGTAGACTTTCATTACCAATCCTCTCCGAACTACAGGGGATGAAACTTTCATCCCCAGGGCAAGAAGGGTATTTTCAAGTGGTTATAACTTCCTTCCTATAAATGGGAATTCAACGTTCTGTGAGTCATTTTCTGAAGGAAATTTCACGCCCTTCTATCCTATTAAATATGTTTTTTTTAATTTATTTATTTTCATAAAGAAATTACGATTTGAAATGATTTTTTAAAATTGTTTACTCGTCGGCTAATTTTGATTTTTTTAAAGTAGAATACAATGAAAGCTTGACTTTTTTCAATAAAAGCCTTAGTTGACATAATAGAACTTACAATAGTTATGTGGTTATGCGAATATATACGAGCGAAAAACACCCTTCTAGTGCTGATTAATTAATTGCTGATTCATTTAAATACATAGTTCATTACAAATACTTTCGTTTGGCGCTCAAAAATTTCCAAAAATTAAATTCAGTGGTCTTAGAAACTTCTTAATTTTTTATGTGGTTATAAACAAATAAGGAAGCAAAAGTTCGTAAAGAATATTTCGAGGTTTTCCTGCATATTTTTATCATTGCCGTAACAGATATCCGACCCCCCTTTCTTGCATTATTTAATGTCATGTAATTTGTTAACGCTTCCGCATTAGAATCAATATTGCAGTAATTCATAACTGTATTTTCGGGACACAATTGATGGATTAACATATTCACTAATGACGTGGAAAGATAAACATTAATTTACAATAGTTTTAAATATTTATATAAAGAAATTATATAAGCAATTCATCACAAAATCATCTTCTTATAAAGGACGAATTCTGTTTAGTAATAATTTGTTTATATAATATCTTTATACAAATAGATTAAGCTATTCCCAATTGATATTTATCATTTACATGTCATTAAATTATACGCTAACCCATCAATTTTTTCTAGAAAGTACCGGTCTGAACTTCTTGAATATTGATTCTAATTAGAAGAGTTAACAAATTATGTAAAATTAATTAGTTGTAACCGTTAATTTATTAATGAACTCTGTATTAAAAACACGTTTGTTCTCTAATTTGTATATAAACACATGAAAGTTTTTTTTGCATCTAGAGCCACTGAACTTAATATTTGGAAAGCTTCTGTCCCACTCAAAAGTATTTTTAATCGAATCAGCGCTGGTCGGTGCATCGGTGGAATGGCCAGATATATTCTCTCTTTTAAAATTACTTTAAAAAAATTAAAAGTACCCAAAAAGTCGAAAATTTCAAATAAACATTTTACAAAATACTTTGTTAAGTGAGTATTGTAGGATGGAAAGGCGCAAATAAACCCTCACAAATGAGTCATCAACAATCAAATTTCGTAGAAAGAAGATTACGATGATTTGAAAATACGAAGCGTCTCGTCGTCTCGGAATTCCGGATGAGTAGTCAAGCATTTTTTAGCAGCTTGACTAGTCATCCCGAATTTTCGTCAAGACTATTCTATCCCCTTTTTCAACTACCCTTACTTTTCGGAACAAGCCACAGCCGTGAAAATGCCCGTTTTGCCCTGCGGGGATAAATGTTTCAGCACCTGTAGCTCCGGGAGGTATGGAAGGAAAAATATTTAAATTGTTGGGTGAACTACTATCGTATAGGCAAACAAACCGTAAAAAATGGAAAGCAATCGGGAGATACGATTTTAAAATTGGGCAGTTAAGCAATAATGCCCCATATATGCAAACTGTGCATTACAATATGAAATTTAATTGACGATTGCCTATTGAATTTGCACAAGAGAGAACAGTTTTCTCTGACAGTCCCCTCGAATTTCGTCCTCTTTCTCGACACCAATTTGGAGGAAGAGATGCGATCGCTCTATTTTCCGAAAAGAACCGGTGCATCCCTTCCCTTTATAAGATATCACATGACAATGATGCGGAAATTGCCGAGGAAGCTGAAATCAGGTCGATGATGGTACCCAGTGGGCTTTGTGCAATATCAATAACTATAAACGCGTATTGGCGTATTGGAATGATGCGTTGCGTCGAGAAGAGGAACATAATGAACTCTGAATTGAAGTGAAAAGGGGGCATCGCATCGAGTAATAATTCCAAACTCAGCGCCGCTGCTCCTCGTAATCCGGTACGAAAATACCAAGGAGTTAACGGTGTTCTGCCCTCGATAGCTGCCATTGTGAAACTACATACATATTGTGACACAGGATCCGTCGTATTTACCGCTTCCATCGCGACACACTTTTTCACCTCGTCTCGACTTACGTCTCCTTTTCCTCGTCTTCCTATCTTCTTCAGCCAACTTCCTACGACCTTCACCAATCACTTTCCTTCAATCTGAGCAAATTTTTTCAAAATAGAATAATAATTTTCTTTTTTAGAAATTCGAAAATGAGACAAATTTTTGGTAACCCGAACAAAATTTCGCTCTTCCAAAACAAACTTTTTGGTTGCTAGAGAAACTACAAAACCGTTTGATTGAGCCAGCCAAATTATTTTTTTGGGTGGCATGGTTGATGAAAGCAAACATTTTTTAGTACGCTCAACAAAATTGTTTTGTGGACACAACAAAAAGTTTTGCTTGTTGAGCCAATATTTTTAGTAAAATTACCCATATTTTTTGCAAGAACAATCAAATTATTTGGTTGATGTAACAGTATGGTTTTGTTGAAGGACCGAATCCATTTAAGATCAGGCAGGACTCTACACTTAAAATCGCAGAATCTCTCGGAGACGAAATATGTTCTTTTGTAGAGGAAATTATGCGAGACTTATTTTTTCGATTTGCAAAAAAAAATGTTTTTAAAATGTTACGCGTACTTGAATTTTCGCCTTTGTTTTTCAAAAAAAAAGTAGATTTTTTTCTTTAAACCTTTATAAATTTATATTTATCATTTTTTTCTGAAAAAACAAAACATCGTTTTTAAAAAAAAACCTCAGATTTACATTTTTTCCCAATTTTTTGTTGGTAATGAAGATAATGTCTTCGATAATGAAGATACCTTGTGAGTTTAATGCTTTTGACTTTTCTCGAAAACTATCACAGATGTGTAAAAATGTTAAGATAAAAGTTTGCACATATAAAAAAAGTTGTATGAATAATACATCTTGTTCTTTTGCGATATTTTTTATCGTTTATGAGAAAAAATCAAAAAGTACGTTTCAAAGAAAAAAAATTCTCCCAACCTGAAAAATGGCTTAGCCTGCATGGTGCTGACAAGATTCATTTCTTCTATAGTAGAAACTGTTCAAAAATATTTGGATAAACAAAAAATGTGGGGTTTTCCAGAAAACGTTTTTTTTTCATGTTTTCAAAATTCGAAGAAATAAATAAAAAGAATTTTTTGAAAACTCCGCTTTTTTTTATTCTTCTAAATATTTTTGAAAAGTTTCTACTAATAGAAGAAAGGCATCATATCACGTGACTGAAAATTGCAACGTTTATGAACATAATACATTTTTTCCGTATAATTTTCAAAATGCGTGGGTGGGTTAAACTCAGTGGGCTGTTAGCGATTATTGATACGATACTTATTTTTGTTTCAACAGGCACCATGTGCAAATAATGAGTCAAAGAACTTTAAGAAGTTTAATATATTTATTTATAAACGTTGCAAACTTCGGTCTCATCAACTTATCAGCATTATGCGGGATAAACAATTTTTGAGGCCGGGAGAATTTTTTTCCCTCATAAAGTAATTTTTGAATTTTTATCCTTATCGATTAAAAATATCGTATAAGAAAGATAAAAATTTTCAACGAACTTTTTTAGACGTAAAAACTTTTATCTAAACATTTTTTTCGTATTTGCCATTATTTTCGATAAAAAGTATCAAATGCTATTGTAAGAGAAAAGAATTCTTCTGGCCACAAAACTTATTTAGCAAAAAAACTTAGAAAACAACTTTATTATCAAAGTACAAGTTCAAAAAAGAAATTCGCAAAAAATTTCAAAGTGTTTTTTTTTTGTTGAGAAAATCAGTTTTAATTTTTCATAAAACCCACTGGTATTCTTTTAAATGCACACCATTTTCTTCATTTCCAGCGAAAAATTAAGTAGGTATAACATTTTATCAATTTTTTTTTTTTTTTTGCAAATCGGAAAAATACGTATAGTTCCTTTAAAAAACAACATATTTCGTCTCCGAGAGATTCTGCGATTTCAAGTATAGGACACTGCCTGATTTGAAATGGATTCGGTCGCAACGAATTTGTATTATTAATCAATATTAAATTTTATCAGGAAAGTCCATGATACTGAAACAAATATTGTTATCTTTTTTTATTATTTTATTTAAGTAAGGAACTTTGTAAAACAAAATAAAAAACAAAATGCTCATAATCCTCAATTCCAGGAAATCCAATCGATAACATTTCATCAAAAATGTAATCAATCAAATCGATGAAAACCACTATCACGGTATCAAAACAGAAAATATTCTTAATTCACAAAATGCCTAGTAGCATTTTCCCAAAGAATTTTACGAAACTTAGTCACATACTGTAAAACTTGTATATCGGGGATTACCGAGTATGTAATTTTTTTGTTTAATTCAGGAATAAGCTAAAAAAAACTACTCTAAAATTATTGCCAGAAAATTTTGGAACAAAATAACAATTGCTTAAACAATTTCGATGTCACTTTTTAAAAAAGAAAAAACTGAATAATATGCCAGGACCTTCAGATTTGATAAGAGCATCTGACCGAAAATCTAAAGGTCCTGCGTTCAGATCCCAGCGGAGATAGACATTTTTTTCACAATCTTAAGATTTATCAATATTTTAATAAAATTGATTTAGACCAGTCGACAAAAAAAAATTACCATCTAAAAATAATATTAAATATTCCCTGGTCAAGAAACCTAAGATGAACAATAAAAATAAAAGATTTTTTTTTGGTTTATAGAGATTTTTTTCTATTGAATGCAAAATAATTTTCATGCTATTTTGCATCAACATTCAATAAAAATTTCCTTAAACCGAAGACTAAGCGTTAGATTTTAGCTATGTTTTAGGCAGATCCATTTACCATAACTTGTTTTTAATTTGTATTGTTGAATCAGCTTAATTAGGGTTACCTAACAAATGCAAGCAGTTACGATTAACCTGCTAAAAACTTCCTATAATTGCAGGTATGTAATATTATTACCTAATATAAAAAACGCTCCAAATATATAGATGCAGATACGTGTGAAGAAATTTATGTTTATTTCATCACATGTTAATTTGCATAATGTTTTGGAATTTTCCAGAATATTCTGAAATGTTTTAAAATTTCCAAGATATTCTAAATTAATCTAAAATTATGGAATATTAGGAATTTTTCTAACTTGTACTTAAATTACTGTAATAGATTTTAAACGCTTGTGTATATTTTTTAAACTGCACTTTTTCTGGAATATTCTAGAATATTCTGGAAGATTGCGTGTAATGTTTTATACTTTTCTCGGATGTACTGAAGTTTTGTATAGATTATCCTGGAATATTTAAACATTTTCTTGATTTGTTTTAAAATTTAAAACATTGGGAGGCACTCTCTATATAAAGTGTCAATTCTTTGAAAGGAAAATTGATTTATTATATATTAATAATTATCTCAAAGATATAAATTAAAATTCAATTTTTCTGATGCCCTGTAAAGTTTGTTTAAGTTCTTAAATGAACCAAAGTAACCGATAATGATGAAATAGTAAACATTAATTTCGAATAGACCAAACTCTGCTTTTTGCCTTGAGCACACAAAAATTATGTAAAATCTTTTATCACTTTGTTACGTAATTAAAAAATAACGCAATTCGTTTTACGTAGAAAAGTCACTTCGTGACATATTAATACGAATATTAAAAAACTGCGTGATCGTGGAAGGACAGGTGTCTGAAGCAATATGCGGCATTAGGTGTATTTTTATCATATGCATATCGTATAATAACACTTTATATAATGAAAAAATTAGATCTCAAGAACATATAGTCTCGATAACTGTTGTTCTACTGCGATATTCCGCTACTGCTATTACATAAGGATAAGGATTAACACGCATTCTATTTTTATATTCGTATGCATTTCGAATAGATTATGTTTTACATATACCTTGAAAAAAATCAGTTACCTTCGATTAATGAACGCTCTAGTTTTATTTCTTTCGCCATGCAACCAAAGATGCTTATAAAACTCAGGAAGGTATGCAAAAAATTTAACTATATTCAGCTGTATTTTATCTTGAGGAATCAAATAAACCGAATTAATTTGTAGATGTGTTTGCTTACGTTCTGAATGCGAAAATTAATTCAATTCCTATATTCGGTGCTTCTTAAATTAATAATTATATACAAATATATTGGTAATAGCAGCCTATAAAAAATCTATTAGCAGCGAGAATAAAAGTTCCACATACGTCATTTTATTTGTATTCACAACGAGGACAAAGGCATAGTGAACAATTGAAATTTAAGCAGGAAACATTTGGGGCACGAGTGCGCGTGCTATCTTATTCTCCTGATTTTTTACACGCTTGTTCAATGTTCACCATTCATCGGGTAAATCTCCTCCTCAAAACTATTGAATCCAATATTGGAAAGACCGAATTTTACCCCGTGACCTAAATATCTCTTTCCTCTGGTTTCAATATATATTACTGAATACAAATTCTTTCTCCACTTTTCACCCTATGTTTTCCAGACCTTGAGGATCTCGTAACCTACTTTTTTCAACAACACACATATACAAAACTACCAGTTTCTTTTCTTATATCTAATTATCGAAATCTTGTCAATCTTGCTTTATATTTTCAAATAAGATTAGGACGATTCCGATTTGAAATTGCACAATGAAATGTCCCTCAAATTGAATTTTTCTTGTTTGGAGGGCATTGAGATTTGTATGTCCAGTTTTGAATATTTTTATACTCTCAATAAATTGAACAATTCCATTTCATGTCAGGCAGAGATTCAGATTAAGGTATCAGAATGATTTGATATATGTGTATATCATTCTATGGTGAAAATAAAGGAATAGATATATTGCAGTTTAAACATTTTTTGTTTAATGTTTAAAATCATTCGAATATTGCCTGCGAATTGTCAAAACGTGACAGAATATTTTTTTAAACTGCAGAATTTTACGAACAAGCATAGATATTCACAATTCTCTTTGCTTATTCCATGCGGGAATTCTTACTTATTCAGTTGATCCCAAAACATTAGAAAATTTTGAAAAATGATGAAATGACGGCTGTTGCGTTCTAAGGTTCTTGAAATTGGATTTTCTCAAAAAATCCACTTTGAAAATTTGTTGATTTTACCAGGTGGTAATATAATATATATCTTGTAAGTTTCAGCGTTGTTAAACCACTGCTTTAAATTGAAAAAAAATGTTTTGAAAAAATCCTATTTTTACATTTTTTCAAAAGCAAGAACATATTTCAGGAAAAACCCACAATTTTTATTTTTTCCAATGTTTTTCAAAAGTTTCTGCTGTGAAATACGTATTTCTTTATTTTAACCATAGATTGATAAATAAATCAATAAATCAGTAAATCAATAAATAAAGCAATAAATAAAGCAATAAATCAATCAATAAATCATAATACGAAATCATTGTGACACCCTGGCCTAGACATTTCTTGAAATTTTTAATGATTTGAAATTGTATTTGTGTTTTATTGTTGATGTCCAAAAGCAATTTTTTAATTTTTTCTCGTATTTGTAGAATTTTGCAGGCTATGAATGATATTTTACAATTTAAGAACATGTAAATTTAAAATCATATGTTTTTACGACGATATCAATTTCAGATCGAACAAATATGCAAATTTCTTTTAAAAGTGTGCACTCTTAAAAGATTACATTTAAAAAAAATTATTATATTTGAATTTAAAATAACGATCTGTCATAATTTCTAAATTATCATTAATCCAGTTGGAAATCCATGAAATTTAAATGCTCTTGGTTCAAAATTATTTAGTTTAAATAGCTTGAAATTCCAAATGATTCAATTTGAAATAAATTCAATTTGAAATAAATTAATTCTACAATAATTGTACAGAATAATTTTTCTTAAGTGAACTTTAAAATGGTGAATTTGAAAAATCAATTTTTTAGTTAATCATTGTTGAAATCCGGAAATTATAAATTAAAAAAGTAGAATAGTTTTCAAAATTTTCCGGATTTCTCCACTTTCGCTGACTTATAATTTAAAGTCATTAAGTACTTTCGTTAATTATAGAATATATATCTGTACACAAAATTTGAAACTCTTTAATTTCAAAAGCTCGTAATTTGAAAATTGCCGAATATTTGAAGTTTTCATCTATTTTTATTATTGAATTTTCACCTTTACTCATTTTAAACTATTTTATCGTTAAGGCTTACAATAACAAACTATTTAAAATTTTTTAGTTACTTCCATTTGATAACATGCAATGCTAAAGACCTTAAATGACCCGTGTAGGAATTCAATCAGGGATCCGGCCGGACCCCGGCCGGATAGCCCCGGTTTAAGCCGGGCGCTGGTCGGGGAATCCGGCCGGGATCCGGCTAAAAACGTCGCGGTATCAAATCAAGTGAACCAATTCTGGTAAGAAAATAGGAGTACAATTTTAATCCCTGATTATAGAATCTCGCAGCAATTTAGAAACCACGTGATGATTTAAGGTTAGGAAGGAAGAAAGGAAAAAATGTATACACAACAGTATATTTCAATTAAAAATAATAATTATTCACGCACTAGGTGGGGTTTTCGAACTAATTACGTAAATAAGGTTGATTTTAATTGCAAGTCTCGATTTTATTTGCGAACTTCGAAGAGACGACGCAACTGAAAAAAGGCGCGAAACTGAAAATTACTGAGTGTCTATGCAGAAGCCAGGCGCAGTAGGCGCTACATATGGCGGTAAATTTGAAAGTGTATAGGCTAAATATTGTCTGAAAATAGAGAAGTTTATAAAAAATTGTAACATTTCTGCTGTTGCACGTAGCAGAATCGATAACAGTTTAATTTAAAAGTTAAATCATTCGAAAAAATGTAATGTTTTTTTTAAAGAATATAAGAAAGCTCATTTCTGTTTCACTGATCTAATAAATCTTTAAATTATACATTTCAATTATTAGTTCATCTAGCATCCATAATTATGTCTTTGATAATGACACGGCTCTTAAAAAATGTTTAATTTCTACGAAAAAATTAACCTGACCAGTGCCCGGCCGGTCTTCGACCATGGGGCATCCCTTTATGGAACCCAGCCAGGGGTAGCCCAGCTGGGATCCGGCCAGAAACCTACACGGGGACTCGACTTAAGACCTGCAATCAGAAATTAATTGTATTTAAAAATGCATACAATTTATTCATGTATTTAAAACCAGAAATGAAAAGGCAGGAGCTTTAATGAAGACAGATTGAAACCATCGACGATTATATATCTAATAATATTTTTTATTCTGACTTTGCTCTAAATTTTATATTATCTCCCCTCGAGATTTCACTTTTTCTTCGTTTCGCTTATCAATCTCATAAATTTTAATGTAATTCACAATGCCTAGTACTTGTCGAATCAATTCAAGTCGCATCATTAAAATTATCAGTGTCTAACAACAAGCGTGAGAACTCGAGAACTGAAAATGTTACATCACTCTTTCGATTCTGCTATCGACCATTATATGCGAGAAATTACAACATCGTAAATTTTTCCCGGCCTGGCCTATTATAGCATTTGCCACTAATTGTAAGCAATATCGCAGTAATAATCCGAATCACGAGTACTACCGATGTAATCAAGAATTACTACTTTTAACATTGTTACTAATGAGAATATGCCCTTGTCTTAGAAGTCCGGCAAAGCGGAAAATGGTTATAAAAACATGCAAATCAACACTTTGCAAGCTGTGATTATCGTACCAGTAAGTCGCATCTTTCTCGCTCAGTAACCTACGCGTGTTATTTACTTACCTTGTAATGTTCAACCATACATGTTAAAATATGCCGATTATCAAGCAAACATCCTATGTCTTACGTAATACGTTGCGGTAGTCGCAATAACCTTGTCAATCGCAAAATGATAACGATAATATATAGACATATGCAATCAAATTTATTGTACAGACTTCATATTTAAATTTAGTAAGAGCTTAAGTATTAATTGATGAATACAAAATACCTCATTTATGTAAATGTTACGTAATCTATATTACCTGTCATTAGCGAACGATTTATTCTCTACGAAAAAAATAACAGACAAAAATAAAAAGGACAGAAAATCAATCCGAAAGTTCAAAGGTGATAGATCATAGGTTAAAGGACAGAGGTCTATAGTTATATATAAGAGGTCAAACTGAAGGGTTCAAAGGCTATATTTTGAAGGTCCTTGTCGAAGTTTAGGGGTCATCTGCGAAGTTACCAATGCCCAGGGTCAGAGTTCAAAGATCCGAGTCAAAGGTAACGGGTCATAAACTATGACAAAGGTAAAGGGTCATTAAACAAGGTTCAGAGGTTAAGGGTCTGATGTTTATAGTGTGAGGAGTCAATGGAGAGATAAGAGGTCAAAATTTAGGGTTCAAGGAATAAACGGGAATCATCTCATTCTTCTAAAAACAAAAGGTTTTTATAAGAATTACGCTCGGTGTTACCAACCATCTCCGTTAAAATATCGAAGATCATTTTATATTTAGGATTTTAAAATAACCTTTCGTTTCAAAATGAATGTATATAAATTAAAATTTACCCACTTCCGGTCAGTTTCAGAGCATAAAAGTATAAGGGTAGCAAATGGCGCACAGATTGAAGTATAATTTCCTATAGAAAATACATTTAAAAAACGCAAAAATTCCTGCTTTTTCCCCTCAGCTTCTAAGAGAACTCTCCGTCATCCCCTTTTTTCGCTTAAAGAAGAGCTGAATTAATAAAACCCAATTTGAAAATCCAACTATTTTTTGCTGAGATCTTATTCCTTTTAATTGGAAAGTCTACTTTTATATTTTTGCTTGAGAATTTCATCCCTTTTGGTCAAATATTTTACTGTTTTATTAAACATTCGTTTTTTTATATACAAAATTGACCCCTTTGGATAGAAAATTCAACTATTTTGTAAAAATGTCATCTTCTTTGTTGAAAGTTTTTTTTACAGAAAATTTGTTCGTTTGGATAAAATTTAATCTTTTAGTGGCAAAGACATCTTTTTAGCTTCAAAATTATTTATTTGTGGTTGAAAGTCGAATATCAATAATTAAAAAGACGATAATATTTTTAGTCCAGATTTTTATTCTTTTGATTGAAAATTAAACTGCTTTTTTGAAAACTCTACCATTTTTCTTAAAAAGTCATCTTCTTAGTTTAAAGTTCATTCTTTTAGTTTGAAAAGTGTACTATTATATTTTTGGTGCAGAATTGTACTATTGGTTAAAAATTCTACTATTTAGCTGCAAATTTAATTACGTTGTTAAAAATTTAAGTTTTATGAGTTTTTAAAAACTCATCATTAATAGTGTAAAATTCATTTCTTGTAACTAAAAAATTTACTATCATATTTTTTGTTCATAATTCATCTCTGTTGGTTAAAAATCTACTATTTTGTTAAAAATTAAATTATTTTATTGAAAATTCAATAATTTTCATAAAAAGGCCGTATTTTTTGGTCGAAATGTAATTCTTTTTATTTCAAAAGACTACCATTATATTTTGGGTTCAGAATACATATAGTTTGGTTAAAAATTGTTTTATTTTATTCAAAATTCTTCTATTTGTTAAAAGGCAACTTTTTTTAAACGTAAATTCAAATTTTTGTTAACCATTGTTCTTTTTAGACAGACAATTCGTACTTCGGATTGAAAATTTATCTTTCTTGGATGAAAAATCAACTGTATTCTACGATTCGTCTTTTTAGTTTCAAAACTACAACTACTTCGTGCAAATGCAACTGTTTTTGGTTGAAGTTAAATCTTTTTTGTTTGAATCTTAGATAATTTGATTGAAGATTAGTCTTCGTAGTTTGAAAATTGAACCATTTTGAACAAATATAACCTTTCCTTTTTAAAAAATCGTGTGTTTTGCTAGAAAGTTCAACTACTTACTTGTGAATGCAACTTTTTGGTTGAAAATTAATTTCTTTTTTTGAAAATTCATCTTTTTAGGTCTGAAACCAATTTTACAATACTCTACATTACATATTTTATCATGGAGTTCTAAAAAATTTGACCTATTTTAAAAATGTATAAAAAGGCTAGAGATCAACTGAGTCAAAGTTCAGAAGTCATTGGCTGCAAATTCCTCTTACCGACATTTACCGACAACTAGAGCATTTGAAGGTTTGTGTCCGTGCTCGAAATAGATCTGAATTTTACAATATCGTTATTCCCATGTTCTTAAATTCCCAGCATTAAGAGTCTGCTGGAAACGCGTATTTCAGTAAATTTACTCTCTTAAATTTAGTTAATTCCATAATTTCTGCAAAAGTACGGTTTCCTCGAATAAAGGAATAAAAAACTGTTTCTGACAATGAGCGTGAAAAGATTAATTAAGCCGAATGAACTTTTGGACTAGCGACCTACATACACGTATGTCCTCTTGCTCGGAGAATTTGTGTGCCAGGAGGCTTATAACGTACACTCGTACATTGAATGCTCCATGAGACCGTGGCCTTGAGGGCCTTGCCCTACCAACGTGGTCGACCCTGATCAGCACCGCTCTCAAGGTCACTTTTGTCCGAAGTAGGATATCATCCTGGTCACACGATTATGCGGCTGACGAATTCTTTGTTGCTCCCAGACACGGTCAGTCACTGATTCATCTCTGAATAACTCTTAATATCAAAGGAAATGGTTCTCTCATTAAAGATTTTTATATATTTTCAAGTCATTTTATCTACTTTGATCACAAAATTGTTATATCATAAGAAATCATATTTGTTGAAGCGCCTAATCATTTCCTAGCGAAAAATCTTCTGGCAGTCTAATTTCGGATCTGGTCAAGTATTGTCACTCTAGTCTGGCACTGTTCAGCTTTATATAACATGAAAAATTCTGTGTCCAGCAGCCAAATTTTATTAACAATTTTCGAAAAATGTTTAGGGTGTATAAAATTATTCAAAATAAGGAAATAACAATATATAAATTATTTTCTTTTTCTTTTTGTATTGACAGTCTAGTCTGGTCCAGATATGGCATTGGTCAGCTTCATATAACATAAAAGTGTCTAAATATCAGTCAGACAAACTTTTTTCATGAATTTCTAACAATTTTTCGGGTGTGTAAAATAACCAATAATAAAATATTAAGACTAAAAATAATTTTATTTTCTAATCGCCTTGTCAGTCAAGTCTGTTCCATATTTTGGCGCTGGTCATCCTAAAGTGCATATTAAGAAAAGTGTTACAGTCACACGAAATTAATCGAATTCATGATTTAAAAAGTTTTTCAATCTAAATAGATTGATAAATATGCAACGTAAATATAATAATTCGCTTCAGTCATCTTCTTAAAATTATCATTTAAATAACATATTTTTCGGCTTTTATTTTTCTCATTCGTAGATAAACAGAGCACAAAAAAGACACTCATCCAACAAAATTGTATAAGAATCCCATAATGGGGATTTTAATAATGACTTTTATATGGGATATTTATATTGGACATATGGGTGCCTTAATCGGGTCTTAGTTAACCCGTCATGAACAAACATTTTTCTGTCTAATCCAAATATTTTTTTAGACTTTACCAACAAAATTTAGGGTGCTTAAAAGTACAAAAAATGAAAAATGAATTATTTTCCTGATCATCTAGTCAGTCTTTTTGGACCCTAATAGGATGATAGCTCATTCGATATAACAAAAAAATTGTTCATGCATCTCATCAAAATATTTTGTTCTCTATTTCCAAAATGAAGCAGGGTTTTTAAATGCATCAAAAATTAACAATGAACACTACACAAATGCATTCTTTCTCTCATGATCTAGTCAGTTTTCTCGGGCACTAATTCGGTGCTGGCCATCCTGTCAGGACCAAAAAAATGTCTAACTTTTAAATCCAAATTTTTTTTTTGCTCATTTCCAAAAATATCCAGGATATAGAAGTATAAAGACAGCACACAAATATTTGTTGCTCTAAATATAGTCCCCCGTCAATTGTCTTCACGGGTTTTAAGGGGGCGAGGGGGGGGGGCAAGAAAACCTTATTTATCCTTAATAAAGAAAAAACCTTTTCGTTTGGACTTTCCCATTCACCATTTGTCATTGCTGTTACACACTGTTAAAAAAAATCGAAAAATAATTACCATACCAATATTCTCTTTATATACTCTTAATCACATATTTCATAATATGCTAATTAAGGCCTGTTTTGATTGTTGAAATTACTCTTTATATTATATCATTATTTATTTATTTTTTGTATAATATTTCATATTACATAACGTTGCCTGAAATAGCTTCAAATCTGCGAAATCCCTTATCGTCCTTAAAAATCCGTGGAAATCCCTTAAAATCCTTAAATATCAAATATGTTATAAAAAATATTTTATAGCATATTAAAGATCCAATAAATTAATAAGTACTAATGAAAAGTGAAGAAAACATTATTTTTCTGGTGAAATACAAATACACTTTTCATAAAGTGCCAATAATAGTTTTATAAAGTAAACATTACATTTTTATTATTGACATGTAAATATTGTTAACTGCGAAAATAGTAAATTTCAATTTAATTTTATTGACATTTTCAATGATTATTAAAATCAACGGTTAATTGAACTAAATAATAAACCTTTATATTTATTTTTAAAACTATAAAAAAATTTACTTTGTTTCGTTTTAAGACGTTTATAAAATTAATATACCGTCACACTAAATCTTTATTTTCCCAGAAAACAATTTTTTTTAATGAATTTTTTAAAAAATCTTATTCAGCCACCTTATATCTCGGCAGAAAGTTTTTAAATATTTTTAAAACCCGAAAAACAGATTTTCAATCGTTATCCAAAAATGATATTTAAAAACCGGTATGTTAGCAACTCCAAATTCTTAAAATATTTATAATAATTGATATAAATTTATAAAAAAAATTGATGTTAATATCGAAATTGGTTATTTTTTTTTAATGAATCACTTTTTATTTTTAGATAAAACTAAAAATAGCATTTTTTATTTCCTCGAAAGTAAATTTTTCTTTTATCTTTAAACGGTGATTTTGATTTTACGGAAGGCTATTTTGCTCTCCTGAAAAATTCCGATTTTGTTTTGGTTATCTAGTTCTCTACTGCAACTCTTCTAATAATAATTTATATATTTTCGATAACACATTTACTCTATATCTCGTTGAAATAAAACATTTTTTAGTACAATACTTTTTTGTCAACTATTTTCAATGTAAACAAAAAAGTTTGCGATCTTTAGAAACAACTATAATGAATGTAAACTGTTTTCAAATTATTTGATAGCCCTTTAATAAATTATTTTATAATTATTAATTGAACATTCATGTTACCAATAATTTGCGTTTTTTACAGACAAAAAAACAGTTTACTTGCATATTTTTTACTCAATATTTCGTTAAAATAAAAAAAATCTAATAATTCTCATTTTTTTGTCAATTATTTTCAAAGTAAACAAAAAAGATTGCGACGTTCAAAAATAATTATAAGAAACTAAAACTGTTTTTAAATTTTTTGATAGCACTTTAATAAATTTTTTTATTAATGATAATTGAAAAAGTTGAAAAATAATTAAATTAAAAATACTTACCGTTCCAATAAGAGAACCATCTTTTCCAAGTATCGGATGCTCCGTAAGAATATCCTCACAACCGAAATGCTTTGCACAAATTTCATGACCTGCCTTTAGTTCAAAATTAGCTCTCGAAATAGCTTTTTGCCATATCTTTATTATTTTATTGTCATTTGGTACGGTGTAAACTTGCACTTTTTCGGAGCAATTCGCGTAACAAGAATTGCATCCAAAAACGACACACTTATATCCCATTATTTTCGTTCATTACAAAAAACCTTGATAAATTTTTAGTCTAAAAGCCTTAAAACTTAATTCTAAAGTAAAAAAAGTCCGTTTTTATAATTTACAAAGTACAAAATCTAACATTTATAACACTTTCCCCATGTATTTGAATTTTTATTGGCCTAAAAGTACAGCCAGCGCCACCCTCGGCCTTAGTCAACATTTCCGTCACTTTCATTTCAGAGTAACACGGGGCTGGTCATCCTGAACATTCATAACCTCACTGTCGTTTTCTGCATTGTCACTTTCTTTGACTATTGTCGATTGCTCCGTGCCTAATTTTTTTATTCAGTAACTTTTGTTCCTTTATTGGTGTGACGCCATTTTTCTTTCCATGATTCCGTAAATAATAATTATAATAACATTATTTTTATAGATATTGACAAATTTAGAGAAATACCTTTCGTATTTGAGTAGTGCCTGTTTAAATTCTAAGTTAGGACCTTTTTAAACTTCCCTGTAATTGTCTAGAAAGCAAACAGAGGTAACCCTACCAACCCCTGGCAAGAGCCTGCATAACATTTTCTATTCAAGTTACCCTTTATAGCACCCGACCAGTTCCCTTTTTAAAGTAGGAAATATTAGGGCATTTTCTACACGGGAAAGCATGTTGGTTGTGGTCATGGGTGGCAATGCACTGCAAAAGGTTGTGTTTAATAATATCCTAGATAGGTTATATCTGTAATTTAGAGTTGTTCCGTTTCGGTTCATTAATTTTAATATCAATTTGCAGTATATATTTTTTTAACAATATAAATTTTAAAGATTATATGATAATAAAATGTGTTTATATCAACTTCTCTCGTCTTTTCTTACTGTTTATACTGTCAGGACAAATATAGACTATATATTTTATATTAAAATTAATTTACCGAAAACGCTTTTTAAGCCCTTTCTGCATAAATCTTCAGCAATGTCTTTCTAAAAATTCCTATAAAAATGTCTAATAGTATAGGAAAAGACCGTACTTAAATAACATAGTAGGTCATGGGAGAAGTGGGGTCGAGACAGTTCGTTACGATTTGTTACGGTAGGGGATCCTTCATTCGTGTACGTAATTTTTGTAAATTAGCAAAAAATTTCTCCTGAAAATTATATTTTTAATTCTAAATTTTACTATTTAATTGAAAAGTTAACAATTTTCTTAAAAAGACATCCTTTTTGGTGGCATATTAAATTTTTTCGTTAAAAATTTGTCTTTTTGGGTTGAAAATTTAACTTTTTTCGCGGAACACTAACTTTTTGTTTAAAATTCATATTTTTTTTTGATAAGTCTACTGAAATCTTCTTTGGATGAAAACAATTTTTTCTGAAAATTTTTATTTTTGATGTAAAAGTTCACCTGTTTTAGTAGAAATGTTGCATCCTTCTCGGATAAAAAATGAGACTGTTTGGTTGAAAATTCAACAATTTTGTCTTTAGCTGCCCGGGACAGGAAAATGGCTCCATTTTTTCAAAAACATAATTCTGATGATTTTTTTATCTGAATATTGTTTTTCATAAAAAATTAACCGGATCGCTAAAACTTCATCTCAGCCGAAGAGAAGTACCGTGAAAAACGACACAAATGCACTTTCCAGGTTCTGTTGAAAAATGAACTTTACATCTTATTACATGGGTATTATACGAATATGTGTGGCATAAAAGGTTTTAGTATTTCTATTTGTACTGAAACTATTTTATGAAAAGCCAAGATTTCTTATTAGATTATTCATTGTTTACAAGTAATAAGTGACAGTGCCAGGATTAGTGCGCAATTTTTCTAACCAAATTGGAGACTCAAATGGACTGCCTGGTTCTCTTGAACGGAAAGCAAATAATATTTCTTTCAATGACAAAAATAATAAGAAGTACACGCGCCAAAATATAATTAATCCACGCGAAGTTTGTTTACAAGAAATAGACAGAGGTAAGCAACATTCTTCTGAAAGTGGAAGTCAAGTAGTAAAAAAAATGTCTTGAAACTTGTACATACATTGCCAAAAAAAACAAAAGAAACGTATATGCATTACTTGTTCCTATAAAAAAAGAATGTTCTGACGAAATCAAAACTTAGGTTAATGTATAGTATATAACGCGCGTATTTCTAGAATTCGTGGAATTCACAGAATGCAAAGAATTTATGGAATTCACATTATGCAAGGAATACACAGAATTTACGAGATTCTAAGAATTCATTAAATTTGAGGAATTTACAGAGTTCATGGAATTTACGGAATTCAACAAATTGACGGAATTCACAGAATTTAAGAAATTCACAGGATTAATGGATTTCACAGAATTCATCAATTTCAATGAATTTACGAAATTTACGATATTTACGGAACCTAAAAAATTCACGGAACTCGAGGAACTCACGGAATTAAAAAAATTTATGAAATCCAAATAATTCACGGAAATCACAGAATTCATAGATTTCACATAATTTCTGAAATTCATGGACTCCCACGAATTCCTTGAATTCCATAAATTCCGTAATTTCCTGAATTCCTTCTATTCCATAAATTCCATGAATTCCGATAAATTCCCTGAGTTTCGTGATTTACTTCATTACCATGAATTCTGTGAATTCGTTTGATTCCGCAAATTTCATAAATTCAATGAATTCCGTAAATTCCTTGAATCCTATGAATTCCGCGAATTCCTCGATTTTCGAAAAATTTCCTCAATTTTGTGAATTCCTTAATTTCTATGATTTACAAAAATTCTGTGAATTGTATGAATTCTATGAATTCCGCGAATTCCATAAAGTAGGCGTATTCCGTGAATTCGGTAAATGTAATAAATTTCGTCAAATTCGTGAATTCCATAATTTACATGAATTTCGTAAATTTAGCGATTTCGTGAATTTCTTGAATTCCACAAATTCCGTGAATTTCGTGAATTCCTTTAATTCTATGCATTCTGTTAATTCCTTCAATTCTATAAATTCCATGCATTCCGCGAATTTCTGAAAGTTCATTAATTTCGTGAATTTCATGAATGTCATAAGTTTTCAAAATTCCTGTAATTCCATCAATTTCACGAATTCCATGCTTTTCGTGAAATCTCTTTAATTCCTTGAACTTCCTGAATTGCGCGAATTCCATGAATTTCGCGAGGTCCTTGAATCCCATGAATTCTGCGAATTCCGTGACTTCTGTAAATTTCATGAATTCCGAAAATTCCATCGATTTCGTGAATTCCTTCATTTCCATAAATTCCGTGAATTTCATGAATTTCGTAAATTTTATGAATTTTGTAAATTCTTTGAATTCGGTGAATTTCGTGAATTCCTTGAATTTCGTTAATTCCATGATTTGCTTGTGCACAATAAATTTTCGTCTCACAAACGCTCTAATACATGTATTAGAATGCTGGAGGGTGACTTCACGATTTAAAGCACTTAAAATACATGTATTGCAGTTTTGTCATTCAAATATCATGTTTGCAATATTATCCAATCTTACCTCACGCTTGTATTGTAGAATTCTTGGAAAAATGCTGTAGAATTCCATACATTTTTAACAATTTATGTTAATTTTGAAGGAAAAAAGTACATTGCAAGAACAAAAACCACCTGAATTGAGCACGGGAGGTCGTAAAAAGAAAGTTTTTTTTACAGAAGTTAAAAAAGAAAACATAGTTTTTTCTTTACAAGATTTTGATTCGTTTCAAGTGAATACCACAACCTCAGTCAATCAGAAGAAGAGGATAAGTACTTTAGTTCGTAAAACTGCTAGTAGAAAATATATTCCTCCCAACTACCAAGGACACACGAGGGAAAAGTTCAAATTATTGAAAAAAGTGTACAAAGTTGATATTTTTGCATTTCATACTGATTGTAAAAATGGCAAACAAAAAGACCAGTTGTTTGGAAAAATACTGGAGAATTTGTAAATATCGCTGTAAAAAACGAGCTATTATTGGATACTATGATATCAAAATAATGGCCGATGGCGGACACGGATTTTGCAAAGTTTGTATGAGTGTTTTTCAAAAAAATCACTACTATTACAAATCGAAATACTAAAACCAATGCTGCCACACATATTCTTAACGTCCCTATATAATAAGATGTAAAGTTCATTTTTCAACAGGACCTGTAGAAGTGCACTTGTGTAGTTTTTCACGGTACTTTTCTAAAACTGAGATTAAGCTTTAGCGATGCCGGTTAATTTTATATCAAAAGTTGCATTCAGATAAAAAATATCATTAGAATTATATTTTTGAAAAAATGGAGTTATGCCATTCCGGGGAGCTGAAGAGATGTGCCTGTATTTACATGCTTATAAAGTCATTTATTTAATATCATTTTTGATTCACATACGTTTGTTTTTCTATCTAATATCATACTGCGCACTGGAAATACCGTAACATTGTATAGGGACTAAACAGGACATATTTTTCAGTATTTCTCACAAAAATGAACAATTTGGATTTACTAGCGTAGGTATTTTAGGTCAGTTTTTAGTCACAAACAAGATCCCGTCATTGGTTTTTGACGTCATTTTTGGCAAACTTTTTTTCCGTTCTGGATCACCCTCTTTTCTAGATGAAAATTCAACTATTAATAATTTTTTTTTAGTTCAAAACTCGTCTGTCTTAAGAGAAATTTCATCTTTCTTGGATAAAAATGCAACTGTTCGGTTGTAATTTAAACTATTTTGTTAAATAGTCATACTTTTTAGTAAAAAATTCTACTGTTTTTTTTCTTGAAAATTTAACAATTCCGTAGAAATTTTACTCTTTTTTTAAATTTATAATTTTGTGTTGAAAAATGAACTGAAATATTTTCTGGGTGAAAGTTCGTTTTTTAAATTTTAGAGCAAATTTCATCTGTCTTGGATAAAAATGCGACTATATTGTAGAGAATTCAACTATTTTGTTAGAAATTTATCCTTTTTGGTTAAATATTCGTCTTTTTGAATTGAAAATTAAATTTTGTTCATTAAAACTTATTTCTTGTTTAAAAATTCATATTTTGATCGTGAAAAGTCAACTGAAATCTTTTTAACAGAAACTGCAACTTTTTGTTAAAAAATTCTTCTTCTTTGCTTGAGCATTCAACTATTTTGTTCAAAAGTTTTAGTAGAATCATTTTGTTAAGAAATCGTTTTTTTAAGATTTACATTTTTAGTTGAAAATTTACTTATTCGATTGAAGGTAATCTATTTTGTTGAAAGTTATTATTTTTTAATTGAAAATTCAACTAATTGAGAAAAAGTTAAACTACATTGTTATTTTTTTTCTATTAAAAGCTTATGTTTTTATTTGTCAATTTAACTGTTTAGCAGAAAAGCCTTTTTTTGGTTTAAAATTAATTTTTTTAACTAAAAATGCAATTTTTCCAACTTTCTAAAGTTTGATGTTTTTTAGTTGAAGACTCCCTCTTTTTTTGTTAAAAAATGAAAAAATTTCCTTGTAAAATCAATTTTTTGCTGAGGTCATATTTTTGTTTGAAAATTCAATTTTTTTAGAGACAAGTCTTTTTTGACTTGAAGGTTTAACAATTTAGACATACTTTTTTTGTATAAATTTAATTCTATTCTATTCTACTTAGTTCTATGTTCAAAATATTGCAAGGTTAAAATGCTGGTATTTGAATAAATGAAAAATTAGTTAAGGAGAAATCAGACAATTTTGAAAATTAACTTCTCGGACACCCTATATAATTCTACTAGCAATAATTAGCTAAAAATGTCTGAAAACTAAAAATTACGAATATTAAAAAGGTGGTGGGGGGGGGGGGGGGTAAATATTCTGTTACAGTTTGTTGCAGGGTGAGGCGGGCCTTAAAGAGGGCCTATAATCCGTTACTTAATTTAAGTACGGCCCCAAAAATAAAAAATATGTATAATAAAATTATAAGGAGAAAGAAGGAATATTAAGTTGACTATCAGACAGAACTGTATCCTCGCATTTAGCAAATTTTACCCTAATATTCGGGACGAGGGTGCACGAATCTTCCAGCCGTTTTCTATCCACCGCTGATTCTCCCCGGAGAGTTCGCGGATTAAGGCCTGGAGAGGGTTCCACTCCAAATAAACAGCCCTGCTCTTGAAACCACACCTAAACACTCACACAAACTCAGTAAGCACTCCCACACGCCCACACACTCGTTAAATTCACGAGGGGATCTTTCTCTGCTCGAGAATATTGGAAAGTCGTCGAGTTTACGAGAGGACCGTTATTGTCTACATCCCCGTTTAATGCCCGGTCGCAAAAACGACTATCAACCAGGAATAACTGAAAAAGATATTGCGTTATCTCTGATTTGTGTGTGGGCACATTCTGCTTGAGCCAATCATAGTTTTGATGAAAATTTTAGAAAAATCTGACTCCGGTACTTTATTTGTATGCATTTTAGGCTTTGAAAACACGAAACACGAAAATTACAGCTCTTGTGTAGAAATTGCTAGCAGGATTTTGAAGGGCCCTTGCTAGTTTTCCCTACTTCTGAACGGGTGCTGGCCAGGAAAATAGATGGAGCCTGGCTAGTTATGTAACGCTGTTCTTGCCGGGCTCTATATAACACTTCCATTCAGGTCCTAATGGGAATACCTTCCCTTCGGCGGTCTAGAACCTTTCTGTTTTCAAGTGCGTTCAGCATTCAGATGTGATACAAATATATGTGAAAAAGTATTTGCAAAGAAAAAAAATATATATGTACCAATTAGAGCCTAACATAGTTTTTTTGTCACAAATAATGGAAAATCATAATAGTGCCAATGCATACCGAAATGCATATACCGAAATATTTTTAAATGAAATGTTCAGTTTTTTTATTATATTTGATATGAATTGGTTTACTATAAGATTTAATGGGTTTAATACGTTGATCATGCACATAAAATGATCATTATTCGATTCAAAAATACACATGTATGTGTTTTAAATTTAAAGCGAGCTTAAACATTATCCACTGATCATAGTGAAATGTTAAAATCAGTTTAAAAATTGCTTTCTTAAGACTTTTAAGGCACAAACAGTGATGATCTTTTTTTTTTGACTTTCTTTATTAAGCTAGTCTTAAGTTTAATATGCATACATGTGTAATTTTAAATCCAATAGGTATTAGTTTACATACATGGTCACCATATTCAATATAATTAAAAATCCAGATTTTGCTGCCAGTTTCGTCATACCTATGTTTGGTTAAACTTTGTTAAAATCGGTTAAAATTGTTTAAATTTCCATTAGAACCGATCTTTGGTTCCTAGGGAGTTGCAACAAAAAGGAAACCTCTCATGCTACAAAAGAACCCAAAATAGTAAAATGTTCCAAAGGAACCCCAAGTATGCCTTATAATAGACATTTTTTTATACAGCTTTATTCTACCTCAACTCACTTCGAACTCATATTACGGAACTCCCAGTTTTTTCTGTGTAGACTTCCTCGTTTTAAAAATGTATAATTGTTTTGGAAATCTCTTTTAATGCACAATAAAACATTTAAATCCAAAAGATCACAAGAATGCTTGTGTTGAAAACGGAATTTGGCTATGGCTTGGTGTAGAAAGTGCTTTGGTGGTAAAAAAGATCTCCACATATTTTTCTGCAGAATTGAAAAAAAATGGCTTTGAAATTTTGGGTACTTTTAATTTTTAAATTCTCATATTAAAACGCGATTTTTCTTTGTGGTTTTCAACAAAGTCAAATTATTTTCCATGTTTTAAAAGGAAAACTTTTGCATTGAAAAAAACAACTGATTTGCGTATGCAATTAGCTGCTATTACAAAAATTTCGAACCTTGAAAAGATAAATTGGTTTATTAGAACGAAAGATGCAGCAATTATCCGCCATTTTTTAAATTTCCAAAAATATTTTGTGGTGTTTTCCTTTACTACCAAAGCTTGAAGCATATTATGTAAGACTAAAGCTAGAGATAAAAATAATTTCACTGTGGTTTCGTAATGTACATTTGCAATTTTTAAAAAAATGTGTTTATTAGAATGTATTATTAAACATTACATTAATTATAAGTGAAATCTTTTTTAAATATTTGCGTCCTACGCTATTATTTTTATTGACATTATTATCATTATTATATTGTTATAAGTATTATAGTTACAAGCCTTCTTATCAGAGGGAATTTTTTTTTCTTTTTCTGTCTATAGCGGAAGGTACACATACATAAACACATATATACCCAACCTACGTACCCACACAGGAAGTTAATTAAGAGCTTGTGATACAAAACTGTTAAAAACTGTGAGGAATTTCGGAGGCACTAGAGCACTATTTTTTGAAGAAAGATTAATAAGAAAAATTTAAAGAAACAAATCGAATCAGCGCTTATTTGTTACAAAATTGCCGTTACTAAATAACAAAATTAAAAATTTCTCCTTTTTCTTAAGTAAAACTGAAAATGGTTGCAAATCTTTTAACGAAACAGATATTTTTAAATATATATGTTTTTAATTTGTCAACGGTAGTTTGTTTGCCAATATCAAGCAAAAAATTCTTTGGCTTAAAGAAATTTCTGTTTAAAAGAATTTTTGTTATTTCAAAAAAATGGGTTATGTGTTCCGATTTCTGTGATTAAAAATTATTTTGTTCTTTTGAAAGTTATTTTTGGTGAAATGAAATAAATATGTTAAAGAAAAGGTTTCTTTAATTCAGGATAAATATTTATCTAAATGAATCTTTAAAAAGTCTTTGTAAATTTTGGAACACTTTTCCCATTCGTTTCAAATTGTTAAGCGTGAAAAACACAAACAAATTATGTCACTGACTTTAGACCAATTTACGTATAATAATTTGAGCTTTCAGATATTTATTTACACTAGAACAGCGTTTTAGTAACCTGCAGTTTAGTAATTCCTAGAACTGCTGGCGCCTGAAGTTTCTCAGGGAGTAGGGCGTGAGCAGTTGTACTGTCGCCTTGGAAAGGCCGCGGTGCGCGAGTACTCAGTCGCGTATTTTTCTTTATATCAAGCATTCCAATTGGAAACGGTTCTCGCGGCGCTGGCTGTTTATGATTTGATTCCGCCGATTTAGTAACAAGGTCAGTGCGAGGTAAACTCCGACATGGTTACTACACCAAGAGTTGGGTGTACTTATAAAGCCAGAATTTTTAAGCTGCATTATCAAGCGTCAAAATCAACTGTCTCGAATCATTTTGTGGCTGTCTCTTATTGTTTGGAGTTTTTCTTATTGATTTAATCAGATCTGAAATGAATTCGTTTTTGTTTGGAACTGGTTCCGGCATATCAACAAATATTGCAAGATCACCTGGGACTAGCATATTCTTCTGTGGAAAAGATTCTATCATACTTTGGAATTCATTTGGTCAAGTTTGTACTGCTATTTCCAAAGCCGTAGCGAGACAAAATTTTCGGGTGGCTATTTCTGGTCGTTGGTCTGGCTATTTCTGGAGTTGGAATGACTCTGTCTAATATGGGTTTAACCTTGTTAGTAAATTTTTCGGCAATATCCGAAAAAATTTTGTTTTTTTTCTTTAACTAGTCTGCTAATGTCAGCTTGGGTTTTGTTCAGAGTTCCGGTAGTTTGCTTAACTAGTATTTCAAGGATGACTGGAACTAGTATAGTACGATATGGAACAAGGCCTATCAAATTTGAAACGGACATTAGGACGTTTGGATCTGCACCACTGGCACTGGCCCGGTCTTGTCTATGAATGGCCGGACCTATGTGAAAATAATTCAGCTTTGCTTGCAATTGGTCTAGCGATAACTGCAAGTTTTAACTGGTTCGAGGATGAATGGAACTAGCATACTTTAAAGTTGTTCCGTTCAAGCCTTTAGCTTTTCCGGTTCTACTTGCAATTGGTCTGGCACTTACATGGAACTTGCCCGGCTTTGTCTGCATTCGTTGAGTTCTATTAATAAGGATTTTCATTATCTCTCGCATTGGTCTTAAATTGTTTGAAACTCGCTCGGCCTTGCGTGTTAAAATTTAAGTTTTGTCTAGAATTAGACCAATATTTACCGACAGTCTCTTTAGCTTCTCGGTAACTTATTCTAAAATTTCTGTGGCTGCATATGGGTTTCTTAAGATCTGTTGTGGAATATTGTACAACTATTCGGGTTTGACAGAAATCTGCTGGCCCTGCCTCTGGTTGCTTAGGGTTTATTCAGAACTGTTCCAGAACATTATTTATGTTCGTGTTTGGTTTAACCGGAACTGATCTCTTCTTATCTAGGAATTGTCTGGCCTGATTAAAAATATTTTAATTTGGCATGGATTTGGTCGAGTACTGGTCAGGCTACGTTGGAATTTGATCTACTATTTTTAGGAAAAATTGTAGTTTTGTATGGAACTGATCTGGTCTTGTCCATCACCAGTCTATTCCTATCAGTAAATGTTTTCATTTTGTCTGCAACTTTTTTCGGTCTTGTCTATATCTATAATAACTTCTTTTTTGTCAAAAACATTTTCAAACATGTTCGGAAATTAGTTTAATGTTTGAATTTTCGGTTCCTTAAGGGGATATATTCCCAAACTAAATGGCATTATTGTTTCAAAAATGTACAATCTTGCAGTAGAAAGGAGAAATTTTTGTGCTCGAATTGCAATGATATTTCCTCAATGACATCAGTATACTCTATACCCCTTTGTAAGGGAAACTACGCAAACTAAGTCACTTATTTTTGGCTTGATTTACAGGGGCTGCGAAATAACAACGTGATTGCAAGGCAAACCAAAGCAACCCCAATAATTGGAAAATGTCCGGATTCGCGACGGCGGGTGTCGCAGCCTTCAACTCTTTGAAGGGGAAAATCGCAGAGTAAGTTAAACTTTATATCAAACTTTTGTTCAACCATACTTCTCTTCTGGACTTTTAATTTGTTTTATTTATGATATTGATTAAAATTATTTTCTGAAACATAAGAGTATATATCTGAATATTTGATAATTTATTAAAGACACAGGCGCAACAATGCAAGCTATCATGAATTTGCAATGCCCGGTGAGAGGAGTAAAGACAATAAGGGATTTGAAGATGAGAGAGGGTACAGTAGACACGCTTCTTTTGATTCAGTACCGGAACCTGAGAGGCCTCCTTTAAGACACATTGACACTTATATACAACCAGAATGTCCTTGTTTATCTAAGAGGTATACCGTAGCAGTATTAGCATGTATAGGTAAGTTGAAGGATTTAACATATTTCAATAATTTTTATTTTTTGTTAAATCTTCAATAATTTTTCTCGTATATTCACATTTGAATTAAAAAAAAACAGTTTGTTATATCGACTAATTAATTAGTTAAAATAATTTTTATTCAAAAGGATTCATCATATCCTTCGGAATGAGGTTAAACATGGGCACAGCGAAAATAATTTTAAAAAACCAAACGGTAGCTGGGAACTTGAAATACAACTGGTCCATCGCAACCGAAAGTGCCATGGATTCGTCTTTTTTCTGGGGATACTTGGTGACCCAAGTGCCAGGAGGTTTTTTAGCCTCCCTATATCCTGCAAATAAAGTGTTTGGATTAGCAATTTTCACCTCATCGTTTCTGAATTTATTAGTGCCTGGTGCACTAATGCTTGATCCACTTATGGAGATGCTGGTGCAGGTCGGCAAAGGCTTGGTAGAGGTAAGTTTTTCTTTTCATTTTTTTAATGAATACTTGCCATATGTTTTATACTGGGACAATAAGAAATATCGTTGATTATTATTTTTATTCTGACATAAATCATAAGAGTAAACATTTTCTAGTGCTTTTGAACTTCTTATGAATTTATAGCCACTATTTATTTTTGTTTTTACAAGTTATAAATTAGGTAAAAAAATAATAAAAATACTCCTCAACATCTGCGAATGAACCGCTGCAAAATTCGCCATTTTTTAATATTTAAAAATTTCCGCATTACTTTTATAGCCTTGTTAAAATTGAAAATTTCTACACTATTAGCCAATTTAATGTTTTTTTGCACATTTTTAATACGTTTAGGAAAATAAACTCATAACTTTTTTAGCGATTCTATTCAATAAGTTATAAATATTTAAATGTTGCGCATTTAGACAAGTTTTTTACTGAGTTGCCTAAATCGGAACGATATGTCACTGGCTTCAAAGTGAGTTAGTTGCACAATTACGTTTCCAATTACTGAGAAGGTCATTTTCACCGCGTTTTTAAATAAATTTCGCAGTATTTGCGTTAAAGACATATTAAATAGTATATTATGCACCTAGGGAGAAAAAACAGGAATTTTCCGACGAGTGTATGTTTTCAGTACGAGTCTCCGGCTCCCGCTCTCTTTACCCCTGGGTGCATGCGCAATTTTTTATAATAAATTGATGATTTAATAAATTTCTCGAAAAAAATCATTATTTCAGCCCATATTTAATTTTGTGTGAAGAAAGAATAATTTAAGGTAATTTTATAGGTTAATGTGGTAACGTACCATAAATTACCCAAATTCAGTTTTAAACATTTTTATAAATTTCCGGAAACTTTTTGGTAATTTATAGTAATATTAACAAAATTTAA
>JAAAKG020146197.1:0-10718 GCA_010014905.2 Druon quercuslanigerum
GGAGGTGTGTTAAGGAATAGGAAGAGGGTGAATAAAAAATGTAAACCCTTAGGGGACACATTAGAAGCTTTCCACTATAAGAAAAATCAACACGAATCAAGAATCACGAAGAGGGTTAATAAAGAAAAGTCAATGAAATTGTGGTTTAAGAAAAAACAAAAATATTAGTTTTTTTTCAAGATTTCAAGACCAAGGAGAATCAAGAAGAATTAAGAATATGAAGAAAAAAGAGTCAAGAAGAAGAATGAAAAACCATGAAATAGAACATTCAAGAAAAGGAGAATCAAGAAATAGAGCAAGAGGGAGTCATTAAGAATAAAAAAAAAATCAAGAATTAAGAAAGAAATTGAAGAATTAAGAAGAAAAATCAGGAAGAATCATGAAGAATTAATTAAATTTAGGTTTAAGAAAAATATACATATACCTTGCTTCAAGATTTCAACATCCCGGGGGATCACGGAAATGAAGAAACAAGAAAAAGAAAGAAGTAACAGAATCAAGAAGAATCAGAAAGAAAAAAATCAAGGGTCAAAATAATCAGGAAGAATAAAGAATTAAAAGGAATAAAGAAGAAGAATCAAAACTAACGAGTATAAAAAGTTAAAAAAAAAGAACAACAGGAATCATAAGAAATCATAAAGAATCATTGAAAGTTGAGGTAAGAGAAAAGAATAAAAATATTTCTTTTTCAACTCTTCAGTACCATTTCCATAATAATCAGAGTTGTTAGTCGTAAATCTAATTTCGAGATTTCCTCACTTTTCCCTAAAATTTTATTTTTTTCTTTAATACCAAAAAAGGCATTAAAAATACAGTCATGATGATATTTTCAGAATTTTTGTTTGTTAAACACAACACAAACATCGAAAAATCCCTTCCTTTATCAAATTTTCCCGACCTTTCCCTGATTAGTTTTGAGTTTCAACCCTGATAATTTATATAAGAAGAATCAAGAAGAATCAAGAAAAATCAAGAAAAATCAAGAAGAAGAATACTGATAAAATTTACCTTCTTCTTCTCGCAACCATTTCCGCAGCTTCACTTCTAATATGATCTTTCAAATTTCTTAATTCCTCCTTCTTTTCAGCCAAATCAGTTTCTGCTCGATCCAATTCTGCTTGCAAGCTCTGACCAAAGCTTTCCTAAAATACAGCAAAAGAAAATACAAATAGTTTAACAAATTATATTTTACTAGAAAAACCCATAGTCAACAACCTTTTCTTTCTATAGTTCTACCTCAGAAAATAAACTCTCTTAAAATTAATAAAAATTAAGAATGTTTATTTAATTTAAAACGAAATATTAAACTAATTTGTCAGTCTTTCATATAAAATAGAAAATAGTACCTGTGTTTCGGCAGTTCTTTTCAATTCATCAAGGGCAGTTCTCAGTTCAGTAATTTCAAAATCCTTTTCAATCAATTTCTCTTCCAAAGAAGCTTTCTCAGCTTCCAGACGTTTTGAAGAAGTTGTAAATTTCTCACTAGCTAAACGCACTTCTTCTTCCGCTGCTTTTTTCACATCCCGCACTATACTATTCACCTTGAAATAAGGAAATAAAATTAATTATCAATATTTTTTATGAATAAACTATTTTACAATTAGTCAAAAATTTTTAAATATTAAAGTCAAAGTCCATTATCAAGTTAAAATATTGGTTACAAAATGCAGTACGCGCAAAGTGCAACTCTGGTAATGATTCATTGCACCATATAAATAGGAATATCCAGTAAATAATAATATCAAGAATATCTATCATATACAGATGCAAGCACATCAGCCATCCTAATATATTCTTATAAGCCTTTCTTTATTCTTCTTCTATGTTTTCCAGAAACATCTTTTCTGCCAAGATCTTTAGCTGTTGAAGTCCCCACGTTCTAGGAAAGCTTCTTTTAAACCTGTAATAAATTCTTCGGCTCTCTAAACTTGTTCTTCTTTGCCAATAAGTGACAAATCAGCAGAAAGATCCTCGATTTCCATGCTTTCAATTTAGATGCATAGGCAGATCAGGGATATTTTCTGCTACAAAAAAAATCTACGATTGTGTATCATTTCTGCCAGGGAACATTCCAAGTGAGTCTCTTTACTATCGTCTTCAAAAACCTTATCCAATCGATCCAGAAAATCATCGCAGTCACTGACAAGATGATGATGAGAATGACCACGATTTCAGAATTTCGGACCAAATCAGATCAATCAGATTAATCTCCCATTATTGAAACGGATTTAGTATCAGCTCTATAGGAGGAAGGCTTGAGAAATTAGTTTACTATTATCTTTCACGACCCAACTTTTTTTTGTTCCTTTGAAAGATTAATCCAACATTATTTTTTTTCAATCAAGTTATCCAACCATTTGGAGATTGTAGACTAAAGAAAGACCTATGTTCTAATTCGACATTAGTTATGATATTGATATAGCAGTTTATCATCAGATCGAAGCTAATTTTACAAAGATATTAGTACCTCTGTTTCCTGCGACTCATGTTCATGATGACAATGACAATTGCTTCGGACTAAACAAGGTCAATAATCAAATTAATCCGGATTAATTGAGTACCGGTTATATTGTAGCAGCCTTTAAAACATAATTTGCTTTCACCTTTTACGGCCTAAGTAGCAATTACAAGGTGACAAAGTTTGAAAAATTAATCCACCATTATTTTTTTGTAAGCAGACTATCCCAAAATTTAGAGACTCTAGGCTTCTTACAGTAAGATCCTGTTTCTAATTTGGGATCAATGGTGACATTGATATAAACCCATTTTCAGATTAAAACTAATTTTACAAAGATGGTTTAGCATGTAGCTCCAGGTATTCTGATTTCACGTTTTTAGGAAACCTATTGGATCTTTTCTTGTCTTTAAAACTTAAACACTTGTGTGCTCACTGAGGATGATGATGATGACAACGACCACGACTTTAAACTAAATTCGAATGAATCAAATTTATCAATCACTAAACTTTGCGAATTCAGTTCCGGTTTTATAGTAACAATGCCTGAAATATTAATTCCTTACTATCTCGTACAAACTAAGTACCGTTCATAAATTCACAAAGCTTGAAAGAATAATCCGCCATTATTTTTCGTGAAATTAAGTTATCCAAAAATTAAGAGATCATAGACCAAAGAAAGATCTCATTTTTAATTTAAAATCAATGATGATATTGATCAAGAAACTCATCATCAGATTACAAAGCCTATTTTACAAAGATGGATTAGAATGTACCTCTATGACCGATGACTTGTCTTTACAATATCCTTTAGACCTTTTCATGCCATTAAAAGTCCCTAAGGCCAATGCTACTTTCTTTCTTAAATCCCCCAAAACCTTTTTTATTAGCCAACAGAATCATCAGCTGTTATAAATTCTGTTTTACGCGATCCTCATAGGAGCTTGATGCACATGTAGCCTTATTCTCAGTTTGTGCATTTGATGCCCCAAAATCGATAATCAATCGTTTCTCATCGATTTTAATTTGATAACTAACGTAAGACTTTGTGTCTTGAGCAAACTCTAACCCTTTCATTCATTAAAAATTATTTTTTTGTTCTCGCTTGCCACCCAGTAATAAGCGTTGAATGTAGAGGAAAATTAATATTTGTAGATTTCAGCGTAAAAGTGAAGAAGATTATTCTGTTCTTTTGAATGCGCAATTTTTCCTTCCATCTGTTTAAAACGCCATCATAAGAATAGGATATCTCCGAAACTAATTCATCTCTATTTTCATAGTGACCGCCGAATAGTTTCCTATTCCCCAAAAGAGAACTTTTTTTCAATATTTTTAATACCCTTTAATTCTACCGGTAGGCACACTTCACAGAGCCGTTTTGTATTCGGAAAAAGCAGTCATATTTTGAGTTTATTTAATTCCTTCAAATTAGTTCACAAAATATGTGTAATAAATTGATTTGATTCCTTCGTGTGGAATGTAAGTTTTAAAATTGAAATTCTAATCACTTCAAGTCTGCCTCTCTAGAGTTAAAATTATTTTAATTCACATATTTAAATAGATTTCGTCTGTAATCCATTCTCCTCTATGTTAGGAGGGATTAGTGCGTTTGTTAACGCTTTTAAATAATTATTAAAATATAAATTCGAATGTTTTCCAAATTTACAAGCTATAAAAGCATTTAATAATAAAAAATAGTTAAAATAAATGCTTCCGTTAAATTTTACGAACTCGATCGAGAGGAATAGGATTTGTATCTTTTATTCTCCCGTTGGGAGATTTTTAGACGGAGGAAAAATTGCGTATTTATAGGAAAACAAATTCTTCATTCTTAACGATCGTGCATATTATTGGCGAAAATATAAAGTTATCATTAGAACCATCTCATTCTCACGCACTTGAAAGACATTATTCATTACTATCTTTTTTAAAGGTTTTATATCTTAGGCAAAATTACATTTTTCAATAAGATTTGGGCTGTTGCTTTTCAAAAATTTTAAGTAAACAAATATCTCTGTTAGAAATAGCAAATTGCATTTTCGCCAGCAGTGTGCTAGATACTATGTCACAGATAATAATGCGTGAGGACGCACGGTAGCCGCACGACGTGTGAGCACGATGTGTCGCCAAGAACGCAAGCACTGTGTCCGCACAACCCGAGTGTGATGAATGCTCACCCAAGGTGAGTACACTGGGTGTTCATGCCGTGCGGCTATTGTGTGTCCTCGCATTGTAGGTATTGTGTGAGAGCGAAATTAACAAAAAAAGTATTTTTTAATATAAAATTAGAAAAAAAAAACAGTTTTCAATTTTGAATCATATTGTTACTATATATATATTTTTTTTTTCAACACAGAAGAATTAGATGTTAAAAATTCTTTTATTACAAAAGTAATATTTTCATTTTTTCAATTTTTTAAATGGAAATTATATTTTACAGAATAATGTCATGAAACCTATTTCAGAATGTTCAGGTAATACTTGAATTATTTATTATTGAATTTTTGATTGAAAAGAACAACATTTTTGACTAAACTTTGAACTGCTATCTCTAAATTTGGAAAAAATTAGATGATATATGAATTCACATTCACGATTGGATCAAAATTCTTTTATTTAATTTGCAGTACCAAAATCGGACGAGACTTGCGGTCTTGTCCCTGTTAAAAAATAATTAAAATATTAAATAGAACATATAGCATCTGCTAAAAATATGAGGACAATACCTCGACGTATGAAATATTTTTTAAAAATATATTGCTTAATATGGTAATATTAATTTATTTTTTTCCAATACTGTTCCAGAAACTTAGTTGATTGAATAATTGAGGGATCGGTTCGAATAAAGGCGCATATTCATTTCCCATTTTCGATCCGGTCCCTCGATTATTAAAAAACGTTTTAAATTATTATAATTATGCAAGGGCGGTTTGCCGACACGACGTGCGCCGCATATGAGGTCACATAAGTCAGCGTCTTCGCCCTCACGATATGTCGATCTTTCTGCAAATCGTGCACGCACCATGCGGGCTTAGTGATGACATATTGTTAACTGGTGTTAGTCAATAGATCATTATTCCGATTGCTCCTTAAATTTTTTTCTCAAAAATAAAGTAATAAGAAAAAATTTTAATGCACTTAAATTTTCAAAAAGTTATGCAGTATTCAAAATATATATTATCCAAAATTCATGCAACCATCCCATTTCCTTCTAAAAGTTTATTTCCCCGTTTAATTCGAAGTAGTTTCTCCGCCTTCAACATGCCTTTTTCACTAACTTATCTGCTGATTTAGTCGTTTTCGCTTTTTCCCCGTAATTGGACACCAAGTATTATAAAATTTAAACATAAATGAAGAAATACATGAAAACTGTCTAAATCTAAGGAACCAATGTACTTGAAACGTTAGAAATAATAAGCTAGTAATTAAAATTGATAAAATTAATCATTAAATTCAATATCTTGTCAGGAAAAGGATTAATTTTAAAAAGAAAGATTCTTACCTTCGCGTCAGTTTCCGCAATCACTCTCTTCACTCTTTCTTCACTTTCAGCACGACAAGCAGCCAAAGTCTCCCGCGTGACAGCTTCCGCATTTTGCACAAGCTTGTCTGCATGTTCTTTTATTCGACTCTTTTCCTCCTCGATCATCTTCTCAGTGGCTTCTTTCATCTCCTCCAATTCTTGATTCCTCGCCTCTGACATCTGATTAAAAAAAAACAACAACAAAATTGACGATTCAAGTTGCGCTTCTAAGTTAGAATGCTAAAGAATTAAAGTCCACCCTCTCTATAATGGCGCTCTCAATAGTGCCGCCGTTAATCCTAATACGAGCGCGGGCTTCACCCCCACTCTTGCACTTTTCCCCGCTCGCTCACAGTAACGTTGTCCTTAGGTAAAACACAATTTTATGTTTATACTGATTTTTTTGTATTTACAGCGAGTCAAGTTGCCAATATGCCTATATTTTCTACGTGGCCGTGTGGTGAGTTATAAATTTCGGTATTAAATCAACATTTAAAACGAAAAAGTGATTTTCAGAGTAAGTGTTGAAATGTGCCTTATTAAATTTTATCTGACAGTTAATCCGGCTATTATTGCATTTTTTAACTACGGAAAGTACCGATTTTAACCAAAAATGAAATAGTTAAACTTTCAATTTAAAAAATTTTTTTAATTATAAAACAAACCGAATTTCTGCGATTTTATTTACCAAATTATTAAACTTTCAAAAAGAAATTACAGCTTTTCTGTACAAAAGAGTTGAATTTGCATTTCAAAAATATGTAATTTTGATTAAAAGAGTTAATTTTATGCCAAAAAGACGAATTTTCAACAAAATACAAGAACTCTCGACTCAAAATTTGAATCTTTAACTAAACTAGATTCATTAAAAAAAAATTTTTAACAGAATAGTTCAATTTTAACAAAGAGTTCAATTTTTACTTAAAAAAGAATCATTTTCCACCAAAAATGGAATAGGTACATTTTCAATCACCAAAGTAATTCTTTTACAACAAAAGAAGGAATTTTTTTATAAAATAGTTTAATTTGCAACCAAAAAGATCAACTTTTTACTAAAATTTTGAATCGTCAATCGAAGAACGCATTTTTAAGAAAGTAGTTTAACTTTAAAAATTACTTGTTAAATTTTTAACTAAAAGGATGAATTTTTAAAAAATTCAAGACTTCTCAACTGACAGGTTGAATTTGCAACTAAAAAAGGTGAATCTTTAAACAAAAAGAATAATTTATTACCAAAAAAAGACGAAGTTTTATAATAAAATTCAGTCGATTTTCAGCAAAAAAAAATTATTTTTCAAACAAAAAGATTGATTTACTACTAAAAGGACGAAATTTAAATAAAATTATGGAATTAGCAACCAAACAGATGAATTTTAAACTGAAAAAAAATCAAATAAAAAGTTTAATTTTCTACTGAAAAAAACAAACTTTTTAACAAAACTCAAGAAATCTGAAAAAAGTTCAAGTTTTAACTAAAAAAACAGCTTATTTTTAATCCAAAGGATAAATTTACTACGAAAAAAGACGAACGAAAAACAAAAAAAAACAATTTAACAAAATTCAAGCATTCTGAAACAAAAAGTTTAAGTTTTAACTAAAAAAATGAATATTAACAAAATTAAAGAATTCTGAACCAAAAGTTGAATTTTCAACTAAAAAAGATAAATTAAAAAAAAAACATAATTTATCACCAAGAGAGGCGAAATTTTCAATAAAATTTAAGAATTCTTTATCAAAAAGTTGAATTTTTAAAAAAGTAATTTTTTTAATTTTTAGAAAGTAGTTCAACTTCAAAACCTCATTGTTCAAAATTGAACCAAAAAACGAATTCTCAAACAAAACGATCAATTTTGTATCGAATTGGAATATTACACAAATTTTTCTAAGAAACTAGATGAATTTTTAAATTACAAACAAAATAGTAGAATTGTTATAAAAAAAAAAAATCAGTTGGACTTTTTAACATCAAAGTATAAGTTTAAAAAAAGAAGTAAATCTATAAATATACTTGAATTGACAACCTGAAGAGACCAAACATGTTCATTTTTATCAAAGATTTTTTGTAATATTCGAATTTTAGAGTAATAAACTCTAATAAAAATATAATCCCATGCGAGAAAAAGCAAGCTAGGGGTAAGGCGCAGAAAGCAATGGTGGGGGTAACCTTAGCAGGTAACCTATGCAAGTCGGGAATCTCCGGTAAAGTTATAGCAGAAAAAGGATTCTCCGAGCCCTTCCAACTGGGATTTTTCTCTCAGTTTTGCTTTGAAAAAAAATGGTAAATCTTGAAAAAGGCCGAGCTTGCATGTCCGATCGCGCGCGGCACTATTGAGAAGGTGAACACTGGAGTGTAGACTGTACTTACATTTTCTAGCTGTTGAAGATATTCCAGTCTGGCTTCCTCCATCAGAATCTTCAGTTTCGACTGCTCTTTCTCATTTTTCTCATCGAGTTGCGAGAGGGTATCGAGGTCAGCTTTGTGAGCTTCCTCAGCTTGCGCAAGTCTCTCGTCTGTACTCTTCAATTTTGCCTTGGCCTTCTCCAACTCAAGAGAAACCTGAAGCACATCAAAAGGCTCCTTTACTTTTACTTTTACTTTTACTTTTACTTTTACTTTCTCAACTTGCTTGCAATCTAATTCTTCATTCTTATCGAAATGGACAAATTCGGACAAAAATCGAAATTAAAACGTAATAATAGCATCTGCTAGAAGTATGATATAATTATGATTATAATCATGCAAGGGCGTTTTGCCGACACGACGTGCGCCGCATATGAGGTCACATAAGTCAGCCTTTTCGCCCTCACGACATGTCGATGATTTTGCACATCGTGCACGCACCATGCGGGCTTAGTGACGACATATTGTTATCTGGGGTTGTTATCTGGGGGATCATCATTCCGATTGGTTCGATGGTTTTTCGGAAGGGACTGTACAAAGTCAAAGATTCTTTGAATTGGTATTTCGCTACGTTTCTTATATTTTTTTCTCAAAAATGAAGCAATCAAACAAAAATTTTAATGTTATAAATTTTATTATTTCTTCGAAAATTTAACAATTTTCTTAAAAAGGGATCTTTTTAGTTGCAAATGCAACTGTTGTCTTAAAAATTCATATATAATTCATATTTCTTGCTGATTAGTCAACTGAAAACTATTTTTTCTCTAAATTTATCTTTTTCGCTTGAAATTTCTTTTTTATTAGTAGAAATATTGCATCTTTCTTGGACAAAAATGTAACTACTTTGTTGAAAATTCAACTATCCTAGAAAATTTACTTTTTCAGGGTGACCGTTTTAATAGAAGAAAAATTTCCCGGTCCTTTCCCGATTTCTTCACGGTCTAGAATATTTTACAAATCGAACTTTACTCTAAACATTTTGTCATTTAAAGTAATAAAACATAAACAACAAATTAAAACATCCAAAGTGGACGCTTAATAATTTACAACTATAAAATGGAAGGTACTAAAACTTTTCAACTGAGTAATTTCAAGTTTAATGAACTTAAACTGCATTATTCACAATTTTGAACATTCATAAATTATAGTATTCAAAAATTTAGATTAAGTTCCAAAAATATATGTCCACGTTAACATTTTCAATACTCTAAATTAAAGAATCAATCAATGAACTTTAGACATTTTCAAAATTATATTATTTTAAGTATTTTTAGACTAGAAACATTAAAAATTTTAATTTTTTCAACTTAAAAGTTCCTAAATTAGAAGTTAAATTATTTTCATTTTAAATATTTTAAGCATCCTAGAAAAGATTTTAAATTTTATTTTAAAACCTTGAGAAATGTAAAAATTGTTTAAAATTTTTTCAAATTTAAAATCATTTTTCAAATTTTTTCAGAACATCTAAATAACTTTTAAAACAAATTGAATTTGTTCTACAACTTTTAGAAATCGCTGCGAATTTAAGAAAATTCCCTTAAGATTAGGATTTATAAATGCAAATTAAAAACTTATTATTTTTAGAAAAAATTTAATTAATTTTAAGAAATATGTAAAGAAAAAAAAATGGAAAAAATATGTAATTTTAAGAATATGTAAAGATGTTTTCTAAAAATTTTAGAAAAAATTCTATTCATTTTAAAATATATTTAGAAATTCCGAAAATATATTTACACACTTGGTTATAAATCATTAATGGTGAATTTTTTCAAAAATTGTAAATATCTCTTAAAATTACTCAAATTTTTTCTAAAAACAATAAGTTATGAACTATTATTTATACATCAAAATTTAACAATTTCGCTTACAAATTAAACATTTCTTAAATAGAACAATAAAAATCGTCAAGTTTAAATTTTAAAAGCTTTTCCAAGTTCTAACAATTCAAAGCTTTCGATGTCAAACAATCAGGTATACAATTTTTTACTTTTAAATATATGGCTTCAATTTACATGTATTAAATTACCAATCAAATATTGATAAATATTAAATAATTATTCCTTTTCTTAATTAAAAAATTTCAAATTAAATGGGTTAAAAGATAAATCATTTAGACTGCAAAAAATATTGTTAATTGAATAAGACCCTTTCATAAGAAATATATTATTATCAAGTTATTTTTAAGTTGAAAATGGTTTATAAAGTTTCAATCTTACCTTTACATTTTTTTAATGACTAAGACTTTTAAACAGAAACAGTAACAATCCGAAAATTCTTAAAATTTGAACAAATTTAGAATAGTTTTATTAAACAGATTATTGTTCAGTTTCTAATAATTA
>JAAAKG020146199.1:0-10717 GCA_010014905.2 Druon quercuslanigerum
TCTGTTCGAGCTTAAATGCTGAGCATATTCTCGAGAGCATTTGCTCAACATAAATTCTCGGGCATTTAAGAACTCTAGCCAAATTGCCATTTGAAATTGCAAAAACAGCGCCCCTAACGCGTTTCAATAGAACTAGACTGCTCGATTTCAAATTTAAATTTCATTCTTTTATATTGTTTTTATTAAGAAAGATAATTTGAAATTAACAGAATTGAATAGGAATCATATGAAGTCAGCCAAATTATTTGACAGGCACAGTATAAAGGTAAACGTCCCAGAAATCGTGACCTTAGTCCCAGTAATCGTGATGTCGATTTTCTTGCTTTTTATTTAATTTAAATGAATGTAATTTCAATTTGCTGTTATAAAATTCTAAAAATAAGTGAGTTTCATAATTCAAGGTTTCTTTTAACATATTTTTGTAACAATATATACAAATTATAACCTAATTTCACGATTACTGTGACCGTAACGATTACTGGGCACTTACCATATTACATTTCTAATTTTTAAACCTGCGTCTTTTTTCTTGATGCTACCCTATCCGCCATTTAAGTCCAGTTTTACTATAAAAATGTTGTAAAATCATTGAATATCTCACAGGCTTGAAGTTTAGTAGTGTAAATATCTCTTAATTACAATAGTTTAAATATACAAAATTACAAAATTAAAACGTTCTAAGAATAAATGTTGCTGTTTAATTAAATATAAGTGCATTTATTGAATTGGACCTTATCTTATTCTAATATTTCAAATTAGCAGTAAATGTACGCGCGCGATGCGAGCGTTTACGTCTCTGGATTTTTATTTTATAACATTAAAAACATAAACAAACTAAAGATCTATTATTAAACGTTGTTTTAAATATAAAAAGTTTTACCAATTATCGAAATAAAACTATTGTAGATTAGGTGAAAGTTTGATAAAATGACAATATTTCGAATGGAATAAAAATAAATTGAACCCTTTATCATTCTCTCAAAATTAAGAAATAACAGACTAAAATTTTGTAAATTGGATAATTTTGTTAGGAAGGAGTTCAAATTGTATATTTTTTTACTTAAATAAATAAATACTTTAAAAATATAATTCAGCACTAAAATTTATTTGACAAATTTTTAAATTTTTTAAAAAAACTGATTGTCATTTTCACCGGTAAAAATACAAAAATTTCAATTAAGGCCTTTGAAATTGAAATTTTCTAAAATAAAGTTGAAAAATAAGTTTGAATTGTTAAATGGGAAAAATTTAAAATGAACAAATTGCCAGCACGGAGTGTTGACAATTAAATGAATCCGAACTTAATTAAAAACTTAAAATTTTCTAATGAACTAGAATTGTGATATTAAAATATTTTTTTAAATAAACTTATGAAAGGAAAAAATTGAAAATTTATATTTAAAATTTAATATTTATATTTTTATCTATTAGTTTTTGAAGTCTCCCAATGAAATATTTCTCAATTTTAAAGCATTCATTTTTAAATATAGAACTAAAAATTGAACAATTATTAGACAGTAAATTGAAAATTAAAAAAAAAGAATGCAAAATATGTTCGCTATAATTCCAATTTTGGATATTGTCGAATTTTAAGCCTTTCAATTTTTAATCGTTTGTTTTCTAACTTGGGATTGAAATTTTCAATATTTTGAAAAATATTTATATAAACAATAATTTAATTTTCAATAACTACATAGTTTTAAAATATTCACATTGTGAAGGCTTTCGTTTGACAAAATATTTGTCCTTATTTTTCAATGTTCTGAATTTATTCTGGAGGTATTTAATTAAGAATTATTTAATTACAAATCCTTTAAACTGAAAATTGTCCAACTATCAAATCTTTCAATGTTATACTTTACGATTTCATATAATTCAAAAGAACAGCAAAAATAAACATATGAAAATAAAACTATTACATTTTAAACTGACCAAAACTGATACCCAAGAATTTAGATTATTCACATCTAAAATTATTAATTATAAAACGGAATGTGGATGTTTCACGTATAAAATTTTGCAATTTTACAAGATTTAATGGCAAAATTGTACTAATGTAATTTGTGTAAAAAATGGTTACTTTCAACTTTTATAATTGAGAAATCCTAAATATTTCGCAAAGTATAATTATTTCAAAAACATCAAAAATAAGTGAATTTAAGCTTGGAGCATTAAAAATTAAACAATTTCAAAATTCATTTTAAAATTGAAGCATACTTCAAGTAGGATCTTAAATCTAAGCCGTTAAACATAATTAATTTTTAAACTATGCGTCACGATTTTTAAAATCCACTCATTTTGATCTAAAGTGCGAAAAGAATAACTCGAGAATCAGTGATAAAGAATTTCCATGCAAGGGGGACATCATTTTCTAGACAATTTTATATGATGCCAAACTGACGTATACTAATAAACAGCCACATCGACATGATAGACAACAAAAGACAAATTTTTATTAGTTTTTTAAAAATCAATTTTATCATCAGGACCATCAAGATTACTGGGATATCTACCTTATATGATCTAATGAATATAAAGTCTTTTATAAATTTTATAGATTTAACTAACAAAATCTTTTTTCTAGGATTCTCTTGTTCCTGTTCGCCATTCGAATGCGTTTGCGGATTGCAGTCCAATATGCCCTACCAAACTGCTCATCAGCACCAGAACACCGGAATGTATACCCAGCAGACCCCCTCGACAGACCCCTCATTCTGGATGCAGGATCCAGTCCAAAATCACGAAAGTACTCTCGGTTACTGCCTTCCAAGTCAAGTTCCTCAAGAAGCAGCTTACCCAGATTTTCCTTCATTCACCGGAGACCTCTTCCAGCCCGAAGAAATTTTCCAACTGGATCAACCCTTGAGACCCGACTTCCCCATGAACGCTCAAGACATCGCCAGATCACCGCCCACCTTACTAGACCTTGGAAGTGGGACCATAAAGTACGAGTTAAAACAAGAAAATCAAGAGCACTACTGGACTCAACTCCTCAGCGAAGATTCCAGCAGCAGCCACTTGAGTCTTCCTCCTCATCAGCAAGAAGACAGACTCCAGTTCCACAGATTTGAAACCGACAAAGATTTCGAATCCACCCGAAGATCTATGAACTGCTACCCCATGACCAAGGACGCAAATCAAAATCATGCACTTCTAGAAACAATCAATTATCCCAATTACCCAAGAGTTCACAGTGAAAAAGACTACGACACTAGAAAAAACGATCAAAATCAATCTTATTGGTGTCAAGAAGACCGAGTCAATTTTTCAGGTTTTGAATCTCAGAAGGAGAATGACCTCCTGGATGAAAGGTGTGCCTATGTCTACCCAAAATCTCATGATCTTCATAAAAGTCAGCCCTTGGAACAAATTCACCCTAGTCGATCTCCCAACACTGAAAATAATTCTGCATATTCCGATTTTAATGGATATCAAGTAATTGAACCAGTCAACAAAAGTCCCGCCTCGAATCGATCACCTCATCAGGGTCAAAGGGTCTTGGAAGAGAGACTCAGTTATGGAAGTCATGAGCAGAATCCTGCTGTTATGGAGAGACTCTTTTCTGATCAGAATACGAATGATACAGTCATACATTCGCAGAATAGTCCGGAGCCCTACTTTTATCCCAGTAATGATAGGTGTCATTACACATGCGAGGTTCTAGATACGAGACTTCCTCAGGTTCCAGTTGGTGATAATCATCCTGCTGGTTACGGAGATGTGCCGGATCTTGAAATGCCACCTTATGTTGATTATACTCTTGTCGGGATGTTGTGCAGTTCTGGTGAAGAAGAAACCTCGGCTGGCATTCTGACGGACTGTTCCCAATCGGGGCAAAATTATGTTCCTCATCACTAGTTGTAATTTAGTCAGCTTTTATTTGTACTTGTATGATAAATAAATATTGTTCGTTGCACTCTACTTGAGTTATGTTAATTGATTTAGCCCAGGGTGTCTACTGGTAAAGACTTCAAAACAGTTTAAAAGATTTATGATTTGAAACAGGCAATTTTTGAAAAGAATTATAATTCTTTGTTGGAATATCAGATTCCTTTAGGACATAAGAATTACAGTTCTGATTTGGAACAGATAGTTTATAAAATAATTATATTTCCATATTTAACCTAGGATCGAAACTCCCATCTTTTAAATAGTAATTAAAATTATTTTGCCAAATTTCTGTTCAATCTCAAAAATGCTCTGTTTCACGTAAAATATTAATTATTTTCGAAAACTCCTTTCTAAAATCTAAATTATAATTCTTGACCGAAATCCTCCATTCCAAAATGAAAATTATAATTCTTAACGGAAATTCCCTGTTCCAAGGTATAATTAAATTTACTTTATGGCAAATTTGTATTAAAAAAAAAGAATGTTTAAATTCAAACAAATTCCCTTTCTATAATTCTGAATTAAAATAATATTCGAAAATTCCCTGTTTCAAAGTCAAAACTACAATTTTTTACGGGAGCTATTAATATTTTGTTTATTTATGCCCCGAAAAAATCAGAATTAAAAATCTTTTAGAACATTTCCTCTCTAAAAAGTCGAAATTATAATTCTTTACTGAAAATTCCCTTATCCCATCTTAGAAATATAATTATTCTTAAAAATTCATTTTTGAATGTTAGAATTGTAATTTTTGTTACAAAAATTCGTATTTTCTTTCTAAAACGTTACACTCATCAACTTGCATTTTGTCAAATTATAAAAGTTTATAATTCACATGTATATTGGAAAATATTTCTAATCTAAACTATTTTCAAAACAGAAAACTTTGAAATTTTGGATATTAATAAAAGACATAAAAACTCTTTCCGTTTTATCTATAATTAATTTTGAGGCGATATTAGATTAAAAATATATTGGCAATAAAGGTTTTCAATTGGAAATAAAAATTTAAAACAATACAATTGAAACATGAATTTTTTCACTTTTTAATAATAGAATTTTAACTTATGCGATTTCCGAGGTTTTCGCATTTAAAATGTTCCACCAATAAGACTTACAAATTAAAATGATAAAATTTTAGAAGATATTTCTTCAAAAAGTTATAAATGACGTACAATACGAAATTTAATTTTATTTATAGGCTTGGAAGCTTGGGAAATAATAAATTAAATTGTTTTAAACAAGTTTTGCTTTAAAACTATTTGGAATTTTTTAAAATAGCGGCATCGCTAAATAAAAGTGTCAACTCGGCATCTGGGGTTAGCAGAGAAGGTATCGAAATAGTGTCAATAGTGACACGAGTCCGATTTCTGAGAATAAGATCTAAAAATGAAAAGGCGTTATTTGTCTGTAAAAGTCACAATGGTTTATTTGAAATTTACTTACTCGTTATAACAGATACTCTCACGATCACATTGTTATATTCCTACGCGTTTACTCATCTCGATTACATATACACGATATCTTTTCTCCTTAACGCCAGCAAAATTAGTATTAAACTGACGGAACGGCTGACAATCAATGAAAATGAACGTGAAACCTGCAGAAGCATTCTGCACTTCGTGATTCAGGACGCAAAAACAACATCATATTGTCAATACGATTAAGAGTACGGTGTCAATAATTATTCCAATGCAGGCGTTTTGTCTCGTCACACTGGATGATAAAATTGCAAATCTATTTCGTTTAAACGACATGATAGCAGCCCATAAATTACTTTTACAATAACAGATTCAACTCCGAGTGACTCGTCCTTTTCTATCTTATTTCTGATTTCACTTTCGGAAGGATAAAAACTACTAATTTCTAGACCGACAACAAATTAGCAGTTATCCAAGTCGTTCTCAGTGGAACGGATGCTATTCCTTGTAAAGTTACTGGCGAGGGCCAAACCTTATCGATAAAAATACTCAAACTAATGCTAGCTTCTGTCGTCTTATCCAATGGAATTTACGAAATCAATCGCGACACCATCGCACACATTATGTCTAGTTAGAGATCTAGGTACAAAAAATGAGACAAACCTTACTAGGCGAGGTTACTACAAAAATGATTAAGTTCCCATACAACAATTATTACTCCCTTCGTTCAGACGAAATTTGGAAAATCCTACGACTCAAGTCATTCGTCGCCTACCTTGCAATTTAGCTCGGCACTCTGGGAGAATCTTTCCATCTAGCGTTATTCACTAAATGACAACGAATTAGTTTAGGCAACTGCACCGTAGTCAACTTGGTTGGTACAGGAGTCGTTGTCAACAGCACCGAGAAACCTTGTTTCATATTTACATTGCAGGCACGTCGCTTTGACTCTCGGGCTTATCAGTTACCCTACTCTTACCGTTACGTGTACATCTGTTACCATTTTTAAATAACCTGTGGATCGTTAAACTCCTCTGCCTACGAATATATCGCAACTTGCGTGCACAGGAAGGACAAAACGCAATCGTCAGAACGGAAAAAAGTCGGAAATGCGACAAGCTCGTCGATTATTGTTGAAGTACAAACTCCCAAGTACACAGGGTGTCTCTTAATCTGAAAACAATCCTTGAAACTTGAACTCACAAGGGGAGAGCTAGGTAGTCTTTTTTGTTTGGATTCATCATTTTTCTGAATAAAGGCCATGCCTCCGAAGTAAAACTGTGAAGTTCCCTAGGATCCAATGTTTGTCTTCTGTCCACTTTTGTTTGCATTTTATTTATTAAAATATTAAAATATTAAATTTTACAAAAATGACGAATCCAAACAACAACAAAAAACACACAGGTTTGGTGACTTTCGACGAGTTACATTATTAGAAAGCAATGATTTTAATAGATTGGTGCAGTTTCGTGAATAATAAATACGCATTCTATTTACAGAATAAAAAATACGGAGAGAGACTTACAAGAGAGATGCTTACAAGAGCAAGGGTCGAACTTTGCAGATCGATTTTTTTTCTATGTTTTATCTTACGTATCAGCGCATATATTAATTACTCGAAACCTCTGCACGTAAATATCCAGTTTAAACTATCCTTTCGTCAGCTGAATCAGAAGTTAAGAGACGTTGTTTCGGAAGGGATGAAACCTGGATCCCTGGTAAATCTATGTTCATTAAACGCTTATGTTTATGAGATTGAGATTATAGATTGACTAAAGAGAAGTGAAAATGTCAAAAGGATTCTAACGATCACAGCTACTATGCGATACTACGAATGCTTAGATCGCGCTTTAGTTTATAGTAATACCTTAAAGGACGACGTTTACTTTAAATGAACGTCAAGAATTCATACAAATTCCTATCTATCTCTATTTTGAACGATGGACCTAAGAACGATTTTTTACGCGAAGAGAAACTGATGCTCGAAAAACGAATAAAAGCAATGTCACTGACCGCCATGCCATGTACTTTTTTTCGTCTCCGAGGTTCTTCAGTTCTTGGTTTTCATCGATGGAATTTGAACTAGAGGCGATCTTCTAAATAATATGTTCCTGCTTAAGTGTGATGTCTTAAGTCTAGAGATGAAAATGTGCGGAACTCGGAAGAAGTACAAATTGAAAATGGAAAGCACGATCCACGAGAATATCTGTATGTAATATATATATTATACACCTTATCACGTTGATTATGCTTCAACCACTTCCATGAAGTACTTAAAAGACTGCGTTTTATAAAATCGACTTACGCTTAAACGTGAATATTGCACGTGTTTTATATACGATATACATTATATCGTAGACGTTTGTATGCATATAATATATATGAATGTCCGCCCGACGCATGTTAAGGGTTGCAAAACTTACAGCTAGAATTCACGAAATTCACGGATTATAAATTTGTCCGAGACAAAGTACAGGGAAAACTTTCGTACCAGTCTCGCCGTTCCATACCGACATATGAAAAAAAGACTCTCCTTACGTGAGATCTCCATATCGAACTAAAGAGAAACATCAATGGCGACCTTCGTGTCGTTCGTAGTGTTAATACGAAAGAAAAAAGAAAAAAGAAAAAATAATAATACAAATTTTGTCTCAGTCACAGCAGCTATCCCAGTATTCGGCAAATATGTTTCACTCGCTAAAAACTATTTATATCACAATTAAAACGCCAGCGCATCCTTCCGCCTCATTTCGCGATACCAAAGTGCACCTAAACCTCGAATAGAGTTAAACCTTTATTCGAGTTTCCGTTTTTGGCAGGTTTTGACCTTGGTTTGAGGGTCCGGATGGCTACGGAGACGTACTCAGGAATCGGAGATCTTGGGGGATACCTTTTGAACGTATGTAGTTGTTGACTGTCGGATTAATTTGTACAGTCGTAAACCGTCCCAAGTAACACAATTCCGCAATCACAGCGCGTTTATGCCAGGCAAGAATCGGAAGAGGTGACTCGCTTTTTCCGAATTACTGGCTTTTGGCTGGTTGACCTGGTTCAACCCTTTGTACAGGCTTCACTCGAACTCGGTAGAATTTCGTACCTTGTGGCACTCGGAATCTATTCTCGGGCTGCAATAAAAATGTCAATTATTAATAATGGTCCAATTTAAGAAAAATTCAGGATCCTATCTAGAAAAAAGTGGTGTAAGAAAAAAATAAAGAATAATAGAAAACCTTATACAATGGGACAAATATTTCTGCTTTTTAATACTCTTGTGCGATTCAATCAAAACCTTAAAATTATCCAATAAATTATTGTAAATATTATGCATTTTTTATTTCAGTAGTTGTACCTGGAAATTAGTATTTGTAAGAAATATCTAATATAAAATACCAATGTTTATCAAAAGATTTAAAATTTAAAAGCAATTCAAGTATTAAGGCAGCAAAAATAATATAAAAATGACTGAGAATAAAAAGTAGGTTCAACGCCTTTTAAAGCTTTTTTTATAGATTTGAAGCATGAAAAAAGGCATTTTTAAATGATTTCATTTTTACGCTTTAGCTATTTGTTATTCTCGCTGCCTCAATCGATCTAAACGGAAGATACGCAAACTTCATTTAAAAGAGCGTTTCTAAAAAAATATTAATTTTTATTTACGAGCTACTTTGAGGGCAAGGGTAAAAAAGGGTAACATTTTAGTCCTACTTCTCAATATGTACATATTTCAACACAAAAGAAAATGTTCAAGAGAGAAGAGTTTCAAATATAATAGATTACGATTTTTCTGAGAATTGTTGTAGATAAAGTTCGATGCTGTTCGTTTCATGCTCAATCTTAAAAAATTATAGGATTTTAATCAATAATTACTCATTTTATTTATTGCGCGAACATTTAAGACCTCACTAGATTAAATTTAAAAATGTAAATTTCCTCCTTACATTATTACTTTGAAAAACATTCAAATTGAATAAAAAATTTAAAAAATTGCTTGCTCTTTATTTAAACTATGACTTTACAAAAATTAGTATGGTACAGTGAAGCTCAAAGAAGTCTAAATAATTGGTCTATGAATAAAATAATCTTATATTGATACAGATTTTAAAAATCTCGAAGAACTCTGAAAAACATATGTATCAAATTGTGCAAAATAACAGTTGAGTTTTTTAAGAACATACAACATTTGTTGGGGAATAATATTTGCACTTCTTAAAATTTTAGGCACTAAGGCATGAAATATCGTATTGTTTTTAAAAATCATTGCTGACTGATATTCAGAACTTTCAATCGGCGATTTTCTGAGTTTCTATAAATTTCTGGGCGTTTTTTATGTATAAAACAAAGAAGTAAAATGATTACTATGTTCGAAAAGTTGATTCACTTTTGTAATCTGGGTGAAGAAGCCTTAGTGAAATATTTTAAATGTTAGTGAAAACATCGTGAATTCTTTAAAATATTTTCGAACTCTTTGCAATCTTTGGGAAATTTTTGAAACTTCTATGGACTGAATCGATTTCAAATCAGGCAGCGTCCTACACTTGAAATCTCAGAATCTTTCAGGGACGCAACATTTTGTTTTTGGGGGAAATTAGACGATACGTAATTATCCGATTAGCTAAGAAAAATCTTGTCCAAAAAGTTACGCGTATTTGAATGTTGTGCTTTGTTTTTCAAGAAACCCGATTTTTTTATTTAAACCTCTATAAGTTTTGATATATTAAAGATATTTATTATTTTCGTTTTGGTTCTAATAGCGTTCATCATCATCTTTCAAAATTCGCCGGAAAATTGAAATATAATAATAATAAAGATTTTCTTGAAACCATCTTTTTTATTCTTCTAAATATTTTTGAAAATATTCTACCAATAGAGAGAGGCATCTTATCAGTATCATGCTGGCTAAATTATTATTGAGGCAGCTAGAATTTTTTTCTCTCCTAAAAATGGAATTTTTGTATTTTTCTTGTAATCTATGGAAAATATCGCAATATCGTACGCGACATTTTTCATATAAATTTTTTAGACGTGCAAACTTGTATCTTACCATTTTTTCGCATCTCTCATTGTTTCCAAGGAAAAAAAAAAGAAAATTCGTTTGTAAGAAAAAAAAGAGTTCTCCTGGCTACGAAAGTTATTTAGCAAGGTATCTTCATTATTAAAGTACAACTTAAGAAAAAATGGCAAACAATTTATAGGTGGGTTTTTTGAGATAATCTATTTTAATTAGATAATCTTAAGTAGATAAAAAATTAGAGAGGGTTAAAGAACAAAATTTGGGTTTTTGAAAAACAAAGCACAACATTCAAATACAAGTAAATTTTTAGATTTTTTTTTTGCAAATCGGAAAAATACGTATCGCCTACTTTTCTCTAAAAAAATAGCATTTGAAATCGATTCCGTCTATAAAA
>JAAAKG020146200.1:0-10717 GCA_010014905.2 Druon quercuslanigerum
TTCGTCAAGAATCCGTCATTTTCGCATCGCTCAAGAGGCATCGAAAGTCGAATTTTCGATGCGCGTGTTATGAAAAAGAGTTTTTCTCGTATAAGGTGACAACCCCAGTTAGTGACACTAATAGCTTGCAATAGTTCAAGATTTAGCTTTTCACTGTTAGAGACGCTTGAATCACGAGTTTTTTTGTAATTGTAAGTGAAGTAGTTGCTTTTTAATACTAAAAGCATGAGGGCAGCAATGTCTGAATTGTTTATTATTAATTATTGACGTTTTGTGTGCATCATACGAGTGGAAGCGTTAGTGAAACCTGTGATACACTGCTTTGAAAATTGTTCCCCGGATCTATTTATATGCAATTTAATATTGAAGTATGCTGATTTTTACTAAGTCTTCATTTAAATTTTTATTTCAACTACACTTTTTAATAAATAAAGAAATTACTCCAGGGTGTCACTCATTAGTTGCATGTCACTTACAGGGGGTTTCACCACCAAATGAAAATAGCCGTAACTGCAGTTCAGATAAATTGGCTGTCACTTTTACGAATCATTTAAATTTGACTTAAATGTCCTCGATTCTGATGCTATTTATTGAATATCTATTTTTTAATACGACGTACATAGTGGTTGTCCATAAAAACTCCGAGAATTAGGGCTGTTCGAATCCTATTTGAAAGATTCGTAAAAGTGATAGATGATTTAACCGACCTGCAGTTACGGCTATTTTCATTTTGAGGGTTGAGTTTTTCCCCTATTGTTTGAGTTATTTTTTATAAAATCGGTTGCGAAATCGGATTAAGCGCCCGTATATGAAATGCGGTAGTCTGGAGGAGAGAAATGTAGCTCACGTCGCTTTCTTGACACTGATTGTGACGCCGCGCCGTTTATAAATGCCTACTGGAGCAATGTCAAGAATTCTTTAAGTTCGATAATGATTACTGGAGAGCGTCACAGTAAATCCCCAAAATATTATTGATCTAAAGTTGGAACAATTATCTCTTGTCGGATAATTGTAGTTTTCAACTGTTTGTAGCGTTTTTATTCAACTTCAGATCAATAATATCGCGGGGATTGACTGTAGTTACAAGCAGTGTCAAAAATATGTAATTTGCTTCTTTTTGTTTGCTAAAAAAGTTCTCCATCATTTCTACTATTTTATTTCCATTTTTCTCCGTTCTGGTTTGAATCGACGATCGGTTGAAAAGCAACTTTTTTATTATAAGTAAGAATAGTACGAGTATAATATATTATTTTATGACTGGGGCTACCTAGATTTAGTGTCCAAGTGTAAATAGTCTAGTCAGAAATATTCAACTCTGTAGCTATATCCAGGTGCGTATAACGGCGGAGTCAAGTGCTACTTGGCATGGCAGTCGGCTGACATGACGATTCTAAAATCGGTCTTAGGCTATTTGATCTCGGCTCACCTACTTTTCGGGTAAGCACTTTTAAATTTGATCTTCCTCCCAAGTCTCAGTGGCGAACGTCATCCGGAAATGGCTGGAAGGTAATACTTTTTCCCAGCGATAAATGATGCTCTCGACTTTATCGCGTCATCTGGAAAATGCATTCCAAGATCGTCCAAACCTATTTTTTAAATCTCCTCAAAATCTTGAAAATGATTCACAAAAATGTATTTAGTGAAAATTGTATGAAAATATAAAAATTTTAATCTTATAATAGTTCGCAGTTAATTCCGTACGAATTGAAGAGAATATTGCAATATTTGAATTGGAAACATTTCTGACAAACGCAGTTTTTAAAGCTGTATATTAAAAAAGTGACAATTCGAAATATTTAAAAACAAACAATTTCAAAACATGTCACCTATATTCATACAGTCACTATTAGTAATTTTTTCAAATGACAATATAACATTAGTCACTTTTTATTTCATAAATTAATGCGTGTGTTAATATTCTCACTATTCATGTCAGTTTTATACCTGTTTTTGAATTGTCTTATTTTTTTTTTAATATTTCAGAGTATTTATAAAGATTCAGAGGAATTTTAATAGGTTTTAATAATTTGCAGGAGTTTCTAAAATCTTAGAGGATATTTTGAAAACGTCTAAGACATTTTCAGGAGCTTTTATATTGAAGTATTTTAGGGAATTTTAATACATTTCAAGAAATGATTTTATTAATTTCATTAATTTTAGGTGATTTTAAAGCTTTTGAAATATTTTAGGATAAAGAGTTTTCTAGAATTTCTGAAGATATGAAACGATTTTACAAGACATGAGGTTTTAAAATATTTTATAAGATTTCCGAAGATTTCAATGATTTTAAAGGAATGTGAAAACTCTCATTGTACTTCAATACAAATTTCATTATTTCAGAAAATATTATGATAGAATTTCGCGGAATTTTATAATGTATTAGTGGAGTTTAAAGAATTTATACATGCGAAGTGAGGTATTTTTTTAGGGTTTTAAAGATTTGAAGAGATTTGGAATTCACCCTGAATTCTTATTAATTTATATTAAATTGTTTGGAATTCTCTTGCATTTTTTTAATTCACTTGAATTTCTCTAAACTTAATCTAATTTACTTAATTCAGTGGATTTTTTTTAATTTTTAAAAGTTTTAATTTAATTGATTCTGAGGATTCACAGATAAAATGATCAAAAGATTTAAAATATTTTAACGTATTTTTGTAAAATTTCTTGGCATTTTCAAGAGCTTAAACAAATTTCAAAGCATTTTAAAGTATTTTAATTCATTTAGGTTATTTTAAAATATTATAAAGAAAGTTTTTATTGATTTAAGCACTTTAATGGGATTTAAAAGGATTCGAAATACCTCAAGTTTAAAAGGCTTTCAAAAGATATCAAAGGATTCAAAATATTTTAGGAAATTTTAAAAGATTCCCAGAATTTTTTTATTTATTTCAGTAGTTTGAAGGCTTTCAAAGACTGAAATATTTTAGGGTGTTTTTAAAAAGATTTAAATAATTTTAAATGCTTTCCAAGGGTTTCAAAAATTTAAAGAGATTTTTATATTTTAATAAAATTCAAAGAATTTTTCACTACACTTGAGAGATTTCGTAGCGTTCCGAAGATTTGAAAAGAGCCTGAATTCTTATTAATTTATCCTAAATTCTTTTGAATTCTTCTAAATTCACTAAATTCTACCAAATGAAATTAATTATTCTATATTTTTTAATAGTTTTCAATTATCTTGATTGTTTTTTGAATTCAGTTTAATTTTTTTTATAAATGTTTTTTTCTGAAAATGGTTTCAATCCATTTGAAATCTTTTTAATTTAAATTAAATTGTTTCGTCGTCATTAGTAAAGTTTCTACGTAAATGATTGATTTTTTAAAAGTTTTTATGTGATTGAACTCTTTGAACTCCCTTGAATTTTTCTAAGCTTATTTCAAAGTTACCGAATTCAATTAAGTTTTTTCATATTTGCAAATTGCTTTAAATTCATTTGATTGAAATTCTTTTGAATGTAACTTGAATTATTCTAAAATGTTCTGAATTTATCTTGAATTTCTTGTTACCATTTGGGTGCGAAAAAGTACCCTATGAGCGTGACAAAAAGTACCCTTGGATCCCTATATTTTATCCCATAGGAACTGTGAGGCCTATAATGAAGGAAATTATAAATTGAACATATAAATGTTGTGCATTTGAATAATTTCACAATGTTTAAATTGTAGTCCTGTCACAATTTGGAATCTGTTAAATTGAGAAAGCTTCAAATTTTTGAATTTCTTCAAGAAATCTGCGATTGTAAAATTTTAGTTTAAAGTAATATAAATATTAAGTTTACGAAATTGATCGAATGAGGTTGTGAAGCTTTTAAAATGAAACAATTTTAGTTTTTTTTTCTTTGTCTCTGGCATTGTGGTTTAGTCTAGTGGTGAACAAGCTCGCTCCTAAGCTTCAGCGCTGTCAGGATAGGAGTTCGAGTCTCGATGGATCCGTAAAATTGCTTTGCAAGAAGTTTATAGCGTTTTGAGGAAAGCTTCACCCATTTTAAGAGTAACTGTCCGGAAAAAGTATTGTATAAGAATCCTAGTGCAGATACATTTTAAAATAATGGCGCAGCCACTGTGGTGTAGAATTAGTAGTCTTTTTCTAGGGGGAAACCCGATTGACCGTGGATTTAGAGGAAATATGGGGCGTATCTCAAAAGTTAAACCTGAATGAAAAAAAATAATATAGCAAAATTAATAGAGGTTGCGAAATCAATAGAAACTATCCATAAAGTCAAAAAGGTCATAACAAAATCGTAACAACCTTTTAAATAAAATTACATTTGAAAAACGTATCTTTTTGTCAGCAACAAAAAATAAAGAAAATAAAAAGTATACTTGCAATTTATTGTAAGTGCAGGTCATGACTCGAAAGCAATGTGAACTCTCACTTGTGCCGACAAAAGATCTAAGTAAGAACGCCTCAGCAACGAATAACCCGTACCAAGTATCCAGAGAAATCTTGATGACGAGAATTACATACGTAAACACAATTTGTTTCAAACTCCTTGACATGTACGAGCTCTATCATTTTTAACAATAAATTACGCAGACAACAATATGGAACCCAGTTGTAAATAGCCACTTTAAGTAATTTTTGAAAAGCATCCTATTTCTGTTCTTAATGGCTTTTTTCGCAAACATGTTTTCAATTAGCTTTAACGCATCAAACTTGAATGACTTATAATCTTATTTACTTCATATACAAGTTGCTTGCTTTTGCACTTAATTGAATATGATTTCAATTATTAAAGAAGTACTTCTTGATTTTTTTCCCTCAAAATTCTATATTTCTATCCAGAAAGATTGCTCAAGGGTTAATATATTGTCGGCTGATATTGGAATTACGCGCATTTTCGTCGCACTGCTGAGATTACCTTTGTAGCTTGCTTTGTGAAATTTATGAGTTAATTTGATTTATAGAGCACCACTGTCCGAGATAGAATTTTCTGTCTGCAATTCATATTCTTCCACTTGTTCCAGGGTCAAACATCCAACTGTGTCAAATAATAATTTGCAGGCCCCAAATGGAAATCCGATAAGCGTTTCGTATTTTGTTGATCCACTTCCGACTTGGAGTGTCAAATATATTGTTAAGATTTTTAAAAACTAGTTCTATACAACAGTTACTTCAAATTTAGATGCAGATTTAATTTTAATATTCACTGTAGCCTTTTAGTGAAACCTTATATACTCTTTTAAGTACATCTTAAAGGAGCATAAAGACTGTAGCTATTTATTTTCTCTAATTTTATTGTCAGAAACGGAGAGATTCATATTGTATACATAGAAAGAAAGAATTGTTTTTACATAGAAAAATTTATAAAACAAATAAAAAATATCATTGTCTTATCCACTATATGTAAACTATATATAACTTATTTGTTACACGCTACATAGAGTTGGCGAAAAACAATTCTCATCGGCTCAAGCGCTTCTGCTTCATGACGGAAGGTTGGCCGTTCGATTCTCGCTGGCTTCAATTTTTTATTTTTCACTATGTTTATAAAAATAATTTTCTTTAATAATTTTCAAAAATTCTGCAAATAATAATTTTGTGATGCCTTTTCTCGAGAAAAATGACTTTTTGAACTTTTAACATGTTTTTCGTAAACATATTGTTTTGTTACAAATGTTAATAATTTTTTTCATAATGCTTAGTAATTATCTTTAAAATTAAAAGTATATATGAACAAGCGTTCCGAACGTATAATTGCACTTCTAATTTTAAATATAATTGGTAATCAATGAAAACAATTAATAACATTGTCACAACTAAGCTTTTTCCGTGAAAAGGGCATTAAAAGAATTATTATGAGTAGAATTTTTGAAAATAATTAAAGTATATTATATTTATAAACATTTTAATTAATAATAAAATAAAAATAAAAATTAGAGGTAGATGGGAATTATTGTTTTCGCTAAACACCAGATGGCATGTGGTGATTTTCTTGAAAACGACGAAAAAGCGCATATTCCTGTTTTGGAAAATTAATGCTCATGAGCTTTCATTCAAAAATTTTTGAACCGAAGCTCAAATTTACAATTGTCGGTCTGCCCTTGTCGGCGAAAGAACACCTTAAACTGAAAACCGTCGTTTCTTTCCTGCTTTTCATAGGATAAGATTCATCTTTTTTATTCGACGATACTTATAGTGACGTCACGGTAAAACGCAGATGCAAAAGGATTTTTTTCATCGAGGAGCTCATTTATAAGTATTAGTAATAGTGAAGCTATATAGAAACGCTTTCCTTGTGATTCCTTTCAATGTAGATGAATGATTATTCAAAAAGGACTCTACACCTTCAAAACTTAGCATGCGTCGCGACCCTGGATTATTGCTAAAAGAGTCTTTGACTATTGCCTAATGCCTTAAACTGTCAACAGATTCTATAAATTGTCACAGGGTCGTTTTAAAAGTTACTCTATTTCTAGTTTTTCCTTGAAAAAATACCCTCGACATTATTTATTCATTTAAGTTCTTAGACTTTAGAGCTTTATAATCTAATTTAAGATTTTCTATGTCTAATTAAGGTTGCTTTTGCTTGTTTCAGATTGCTCAGGCTGCAATATTTCCAGAAGAAGATTCTTACGGTTAGTGAAAAAAGCTGTTTAAATTAATCTTAAATGTATTTCGTTTCACGCCCAAAAAAACATTTAAATGCATGAGATCTGAGGCGCTGCAGCAATCTAAAAATGGTTAGTAAACCGAAAGTTTATATTCAGATCTATGCATCTATGCAGTTACGCGGCTGCAAACCTTGTAGAATTTATTTGTCTAGCCCATAGCCGTAAATGTTTTCCACAGGGATTTACTGGAGGTAAACCAGAGTACCAGAACCAGAGTTGTGACCTATCCTTGAAATATCATTTACGTACGCTTTCCTGTATTCTCCTTTTTTGAAAACTGAATTAAATTAAAGTTTGCCGAATCTGTTTATCACGTGACAACGTCATAAAATGTACATTTTGGTCCGTAAATGACTTATTAAAAATCATTTAAAATGAGAATTCATGCTTTATAGGGAGTGATGGAGACTTAGATGTGAAAGAAGAATAACAATTAATTTAAAAATTGCTGAGTTTTTCCAATTGAAACAAATCAATTTCAGACGTTCTTAGTTTCAATTTTTTTTTCAAAACCCTGTCATTTTAAATATTTTATTTCCGCTGTCAAAAAGGTTCTAGAAATGTGGAAATTTATTTACAGTTGGAAAATAATAGTGTTTTTTAAAGATTCAAATAAAAATAAAATGACTTACTAAACATTTTCATTTTTATATTAATTAACATTCAAGTTGGTCAAATTGGCTGAAATTGCAGTATAATATAGTTCAAAGCCACATAATCAAAAAATCCTGATGGGTACTAGTCCAAAAAATCCAAAGTTTTCGAGATAGGTGGGCCTGAACGAGAAAAATATGACCACAAGCGGATCTAATGTCCCGCTTGAAACTTGAAGACAAGGTGTAGATTTTTCAATAAACTCTGATCAGCACAATCACTGACAATACGAGAAACACTGTTAAGACCAGTCCAGCTAATAAGGGCAACAAAATGGCGCTGTCCTGGTAATAATTGGTGAAATCATGGCGCTGTCCTGGCAATTTAAATACTATTCGAAATAGTAAAGGATGATGACAGTTCAGTCAATGAATACAAGACTGTAGATCAGTCCAATTATCAAAGGAAAAGCCAGTCCAGCTACTAAAGGCAATGTAATGGGACTGCCTCGGAAATGTGAAGATTTTTCAAAATAATGAAGGCAAAAGACATTCTGGACTACCAAAGATATCTTGTAGTTCAGATAATTAAGATAAGACAAGTCAGTCCAACCAACAAAGGCAAGAAATGTTATTAGTCTATTCAGTTAAAACAAGACTGTAAATCAGTCCAACCAACAAAGCGAAGACACGTTATTAGTTTAGTCGGTTAAGACAAGACTAATCAGCTCAAACAACAAAGGCAACACATGTTATTAGTCCAGTCGGTCAAGATAAGACTATAAATTAGTCCAACCAACAAAGGCAACACATGTTATTAGTCCAGTCGGTTAAGACATGATATAAGTCCAGACTTGTCTAGAACTATCTGGACTACAAAATATCTTTGATAGTCCAGAATGTCTTTTACCTTGATTATTTTTAAAAATCTTCGCATTGCCAGGGCAGTCCCATTACATTGCCTTTAGTAGCTGAACTGGCTTTTCCTTTGATAATTGGACTGATCTACAGTCTGGTATTCATTGACTGAACTGTCTTCCACCTTTAATATTTCGAATGGTATTTAAATTACGAGGACAGCGCCATTTTGTTGCTCTTATTATCTGGACTGGTCTTACCAGTGTTTCTAGTATTGTCAGTGATTGTGCTGATCACAGTTTATTGAAAAATCTGCACCTCGTCTTCAAGTTTCAAGCGGGACATTAGATTGCCTTGTGGTCATATTTTTCTCGTTCAACTTTGAACTATATTATTTTGCAATTTCAGCTAATTTAACCAGGGCGGGATTTTAATATAAATTGTGCGAGGTCCTTCATCATATGACAAAAAACCTAAGAGGCTTCAGATTTCAGTAAATTACGATCAAAGAAATCTGTTTTTAGAAGTGTCTATTTGCGATTGTCTATTAAATTAATCTTGATCACAGAAAAATGTGAAAAGTTTTTTAAAAATATTTTAGAATACGTTGCGTCATTTAGTATGCTGGTACCCATTGTTTACGTTCTCGTTATATTGAGAATCCGAAGAAAAAACAGGTTTAATTGAGTAGTCACGTTAGACTTTAAATATTGAAAAGCTCAGAACCCGGCGGAAATCCACTGATTTTAATAAAAAGCCTTTTGCACTGTGTTCCTAAATATGCATAGTAAGAAGTTTTTAAAAACCTGTTAGCTAATTTTAAAATCCATGTTTTTCAAAAATTTCCAAAAATTAATTATAAAAACTCGAAGAACTTGAATAAACAAGTCCTAGAGCAACAATAACATTGTGTACGTATGTGACCGTCCGCGAAGAAAAGGGACCAAATGCGTGGTGCTTTATTTTACAGGAGGGGCGACTGAAGAGCCGTTCCCATTAAGGAAATCCATAAGAGGCTCTCACTTTGCAGATGAATATCAAGTCGAATTTTTCAGATATAGAAAAAATATTTTTTATCATGAAGGATCAAATAAAAATCTACCAATTGGAGTGAAAAACTAAAAATCGCTTTTTTCCGCATTAGATACCTTACTTCGCGGACAGTCAAATATGTGTATTGGGTTTGCTGATTATGATTAAGAATTAAAGGTAAAAAATTTAAAAACGGCGGACCAAAAGTTTTCAGCATTTATAAACTTACACACTGAGGTAGATATTAAAAACTTTGGTATTTAACCATAATATATATTCTATTCAACATATACAATATATTAAAGGGCAATATCTATTTATATTGGAAGTATAAAACGCGTGGCATTAACAGTTAATATCTAAGATATTAAAAAAAGCGAAATTTTATCGGAGCAATGTCGTTGACGTGTGGCGTTGCAACAAAAGATTTTAGCCACGCTTTATCTGTATCTTGATCATTCGTCGTGTGTTTTGTGGTTTTCCGGATAAAAATGGATTGTTTTTGGATATATCATAATTTTCTCAAAAAATTGAGGACTCAGATATTACCCTTGAACAGCGTGTTATTCTTTCTACACGAAAATTGTATGTTTATAAAAAAGGTGAATGCATGAGGATTCGGATATCAAAAACAGAGAACGACGATACAACATCCTTTTGCATATTATAGGAAATGGCATGCTTTATGGGTAATTTGTTTTGACTCTTCATCTCGGGTCAGCATTATTTTTTATTAACTTTTTATGCCCTAATAAGTTTAAAGGATGTATATATGCCAAATTTTGTTTCTTCGGAAAACAACACAAAATACGCAAAAATGAATAAACATAAATTGTTCACCCAAGGAAGGTCTAGAAACTTATAACAATTTTTTGTTGGCCATTTTTTACAAGACGCGTAGTTAGTAAATTATTTATCCAGAAAAGATCAACATATAATTTAACATATAAGTTATTGACATAAGTAGTAAAATATTTTTCACCAGTTAGCCTGATCTGGACGAAATTTCAGGACGAACTATTTATCCCTTTTACTAGCTCCCCAGCATTTTCGGGACGAATAGACGCAGTTTTTTCTTAGTCTTTTTTTAATTTCATCATGCATTGTTTTTAACTCACTTGAATTCTCAGGGATTTTATCAAATTTTGTTAAACTCGCTAGAATTTTTTAAACTAATTTTAACCTTAATGAATTCAATGAAGATTTCATATTTTTAAATTGTTTTTATTTCTCATAATTTTTTCTTATAATTCAAGATTGAATTTTTATGAAGATCATCGAATTCTTCTCATTTCTCTTAAACTCATCTGAATTCACATGTCCCCGTGCAGAAATTTTGCTGGGGTTCCGACCGGGCCCCGATCGGGCAAAATGTGGCCCCGATAGGGTAATCTGTCTAGCGCCAGACTGGAAATGAAACGCCCTATCCGATCTGGCCCTGATCTGGGCCTCGAAAATGGGGGCCTGATCCAGCCCAGATTTGGCCCATTCTAATTTTTTATTTCTATAAATAGAATTTAAAAGGCTTTTTTAAATAACAATAAATAGTTAGTTTAAACATTCAAATTTTATTTAATAAAAAACTGGATATAATATGAAATTTTACTCGTCGGAGT
>JAAAKG020146201.1:0-10717 GCA_010014905.2 Druon quercuslanigerum
ATTCTGTTTTCGACGAACTTATTATCAAATTCTTAACCAACGACCTCTAAAACCTCCTTGTACAAGTTTTTGAGTGACTCAGATGTGATTGTTCAGTAGTCGTCCGCCGTATTATTTCGCTATTTTGTTTTTCGAAAAATTCAATATCAAATTCTCAATCAGCGACCTTCAAAACCCCCTTATATTATTTTTAGAGTGAATCAGATAAAATTTCTCGATATTCGTCCGCCATTTTGAATCCACCATTATGTTTTCGACGAATCCAATATTAAATTCTTAATCAGAGACCTTGAATACCCCAATATGCCAAGTTCGAGATAAATCGGATGATATTTTCGACTTTTGAACAGCTTTTCGGGTTTTTCAATTACGGTGCATTGGACAGTTCAGCAGCTTCCTCGAATCACCGATTACATTAGCCTACACTTCAATATGAAACATAGCCTGGGTGCCTTATTCCTCGACATAGAAAAGGCCTTTGATACCGTATGGCAGAAAGAGCTCATAGTTAAGTTACATAGATGCGATATACCAATATACTTGATTAAGGTTGTTCAAGAATATTTAAGTGATAGAGCATTTGTAGCAGAAATAAATGGTGAGATCTCAACAGAGAAATCTGTAGTAGCTGGAGTACGACATGGCTCTGTGTTGGGCATGCTAAAATCTATAGATGTGCAATTACCTCTATTTGCGGATGACACTGCGTTATATTATGCATCAAGGCGTAAAAAACAAGCTCTAGCGAAGTTACAGGGGCAAGTTGTATTATTAGAAAAATATTTTCATAGGTGGAAACTAAAAATCAACATGGATAATACTGAACTCGTGATATTTTAAAATAATGTTGGTGATAAAATAGTTCCTAAAATAAAAATGTACAACGAAGACATAGTCCCTAGAAAAGAAGCAAAATACTTAGGTGAGATACTAGACTTTGAGCTTAAGCACACAAAACATGTCGAAAAAGCTCTCAAAAAAGCCTCGGCAGCTATAGAAAGCCTCTACCCACTCCTGTGTGGAAAGCGCAAAATGAGTTTCACAAATAAACTCACTACTCATAAAATGATTGTTAGACCTATAATGTCATATGCTGCCCCCATTTGGGGAAATACCTGTAAATCGAATATAAAAAAACTCCAAAGATTACAAAATAAGTGCCTGTGAATGGCAATAAATGCAGAAAAAAGTACGAAAACCTCCACTTTGCACTCCAAACTTGGAATCACTACGATTGAACAAGAAATTTGTAAACTAACCGCGGATTTCTATAACACGCAGCTTTCTACCTTAGATAGCCTAAAAAACACGTTCAAACTGCAATATAAGAACTTGCCGTTTAACGTTAAGTACAAATTCCCGCATCATTTGACACAAAATAAAATTTCGAATGTTAGTACTTAGTCTCAAAGTTAGGGTATATCTAAAGTAACATGTAAGTATTGTAAATAGTAGTTTGTAAGTTAGCATATAAGGTAAATTATTGTATAAGAAACTGAACAGGTTTCTATTATATTTTTTCTGAAAACACGCACACATAACTAGATTAAAGAAAACAGAAGTATTATTACAAAATTAAATTCAAATTTGATTTAGGGTAAAATCGCTTAAGATAGGGACCAAATATTTATATATAAAATGTCACAAACAAATGTATTTTAACAAATTCCATGAACAATAAAAAGTATTTTAAACTGAGCTGAAGTGAGCAAAGCATACTTACCTGGTGCGGAGGAAAAAGTGCTTTTCTTCCCTACTTTGCGCCGATTTTACGGACATGGTACTAATAAATGAACCCATTTAATTATTTTTGCAGAAGCATCATCATCAGCCCCTCATATTCGTCGTAAGCGAATGAATCATAATCCGAATGAGAATGTATCGCACCTCTCCGAACATTTTGGGAATTTTCAAATCGGAGTCAGTCGAAATTCACGTGTTTACAGCACATCTGATGAGGTGAATATAGAGAAGCCCGGCAAAGTCGAAATCGTAAACGGCGGTCATATTTATCCTGGTTTTTTAATACATCGTTATTTTGTCATAACCCGCCCTCAATATGTGCAAGGAGCTTATTATATCAGGTTGCATATGGGAGATGAGAGAGAATACCCAGAAGGGTTTTCCTCTCCGTTTATAGACACTAATTTAGATGTTGCAGTTGTCAAAGTTATTAGAGGTATTTCAATTTTTGAACCTGATCGAAAAACTTTTAAAAAGGCTAAATATACACCCGCAGCTATCATTTATGCCCTGGAAATTGTGCATGACTATTTGGACTATCACAACATCAAGATGCAAGTAATAGGACCATCGAAAATCCAAGCAGGTGAGTTCGGTTACGCTTGATCTATTTCCTAGGTGACAATCATTATACCATATATATAAGCAACATTCATGATAAGTTGATTAATTTTATATTTTAAGAAACAAAATAAATAAAAAAATGCATTATTCAGGCGTCTTTTGATAGAGAAAATATTTTTTTTTTTCATTTCAGTCTTTTTAATTGGGAACATAATAAAAATTTAATTACCAATCATACTTAGCTAAATTTATTATGAAGATAACACTTACAAACTCTGACATAAAAAGGAGCTTTTCCTTCGACAAATGACCCAATAATGCACTTTTAAATTAAAATAGTTTTACAAAATCATACATTTGTTTAAAAAATTATGAATTTTGCTGAAGTTATCACAAAGTTTTTTATTGAAAAAGTGAACGTAGGAAATAAATGAATTTTTCTGCAGAAAAATGCCTGATTAATGCATTTGTTCATTAAATTTATTTATCATATAAAAAATTATATAGTTAAAGGAAATTTTTTTAAATATATAGTTTTCATTGAAATTTCTTGCAATATAACTTCAAAAACGTATAATTATGGAAAATCGTAAAAAATATTTTTGCAACCAATAAAATGTTTATCAAGTTTTTTTTTTGTTCATTGTTTAATGTTGGAACAACTTTAACTAATGTTACTCTAAGCAACTTTGGCGATTTCATCAATTTTCCTATTATTCACGAGCACTGGGAACGTCAAATAGAAAAAATGTTTTATTTTCTGCGAAATTGTTTATTTATAAAAAAAATTGACAACTCAATTAAAAATCAGGCTCGACAGCTCTCTTATAAATCTTATCAGCTTTTTACAAATTTTTGTTGTCCAAATCGGACAATATTTGTGGGCTGTATATTATTTTGGTCCCAAAAAGTCATTATTTTTCCACTGTGCGTCGTAATTCTCGCTACATTTCGAATAGAAATAGAGTGATTATAAGACGAAAGATTATCCAGGCAATGTTAAAAATTGAAAATTGTCTACGATTTGTAAAGTTTATCTGGCAAAGTAAATTTTTGTTGCAATTAATATTTCACCTGGAATTAATGTAAACATTATCTTTCTTTTTTATCATTTCGGTGTCGATAAAATATTTTATAAATGCAGGATTAAACGTAAGGATTCAAACTATTCATTGCTCTCATAATTTCCTTCAATAATTAAAAACTATTATTATATATAATTTTTTAATGCAGTGGCAACAAGTTGCTTTTCATTGACTTTTTCCCTATTAATAAAATACATATGTTTCAATACCAATGCATATTATAAACGGTCACAACATAAAATGATTAAAATGGTACGGTTTTCAGCGCAGCTCTGAATGAAATGTAATCCAAAATAAGGAACCTATTTTAAAATAAGCATGAGAAAAGAAAATTTTACATTATTCTGCCTTATTTAAATAGGTAATCTTAGGCCTAAATAAATAAATAAATTTAATATATATTTGCTATAATAGTTTTGAACTTAGCATAAAAAGTTCACATTTTTGACAAAATCTAGTGGGAAACACGAGATACGTGATTAGAATGTGTTCCTTAAAGCCATTGAATCTGTAACGACAAATAACTTAAAATCACAAAATTTCAGTCTTCTATGCTTTAACTTTTAATTTTTAAATATCTGTACACGAATGTGAAAAAAAAACTAGCTAGAATGTGTTTGTGCTTCGGGCAAATTGTTTTTCAAAGGTCGCGCACTTTTACCAACGTCAAAAACAAGAAAAGTAATAATAATATTTTCTTAACACACCAAATGACTACTACAGTATTATGAAAAGAATTTCTGGAACATATGAAAAACTGGAAAGCAATTCTGTATTTTCTGCAATTTTCATGAGCGAATATCAGCATAACATAAGAAACACCGACTATCCAGAAAAATGTTCCACCAATTTTTTTTCTTTTTCATTGACAATAGTACCTTCTACACTATTTCTTTGGTATGATACCAATGCGTAAACGCGTATAATGATTTTTACAGAGGCAGAAAAATTCATTCCTCTCAGACATCGAAGCATTGTGAATCAACATCCACCCAGGTACCAATCCGATAGTGTGGTGAACACAGGAGAGCCCACCAAAGTCGAAGTTATCTGCAATGATTTTACTGAACCTGGCTTTTTAATACATAATTATTTTGTCGTTTCACGTCCTATAAATAGTGACTCCGACAAAAGTGTTGACTTAGCTGTAAACAATAAGGTTATAATGAGATCAGAAGTATTTCGTAGCAACACAAACCAAAATCTCTTAGTTACCGTTTTTGAAGTGTCTCCTATGCTCAGTTCAGTGAACCCTGAATATAATGCTTTCTATTATAACGATTATTCAAAGGCAGCTATCGATCATGCTGTTGCTTTTGTGCAGCAGTGGATACAACGTAACGGCCACTTGATGAAGTTAAGAGGACCAAGAAGGGTAGAAAGTCCAGGGGCATCGGGATCAGGATCGGGATCGACCTAGAAGATAGATTTTTTTTAAACTTACGATTGTGTTGTTTTGGATATAGAGAGTTCAGCGCGGGACAGGACACTACGGTAAGACAGGACACACAATTTTCTCATAAATAATGTGATTTTAGGGCGTGGATTCTCTTATATGAGGATAATTTTACATTGAAATTAATGAGTTAAAATCTAAAAAAATCTAATTGACCTATCCAAATTAGCTAGAAATACTGTATTCATAAAAAATCAAATTGAAATCGCCATCCCTGCTATCCGTTTACTTCACGAATTCCCCTTCAAAACGGCAAAACTCATGTGTCCTGTCTGACCCCGGTGTCCAGTCTCGCCTTGGGCTCACATAGTTGAAAAAATCGAATCGGAAATTTCGGGTGTAAACGGATAGAAGGATCGATCATAAAATTATATCTATTTATATGGAGGTAAGTGTTAGGTAATCGGCTGCGCATGGAAAAGTTTTTCTGCAGTTTTCTTTTCCCTTGGCTAAAAGTTCAAGCAAGTTCGATCACTAAGCTCAAATATCCGGCTGCAGACGGTAGGCAACAATGTTTTAGTTTAGGTTTTTTAAAATTTGAATCGAAAATGATGTAAATTTTATTAATAAAATTAAATATTCAGTTTATATCATTATGAATTAGTGTTATTACTTTATTACACTGCAGTTCTGAAAGAAAATTCCCCGTTGTGGAGGTCAAGGTGGTCCAACCGGGCACGAGAATGAGGCCGCTAGGTCTGCGGATTAACTCCGCAACAACGCAGGAGCTTTACAAAGCTGCTTTCTCATGTCATAAACATAGGAAAAGTTTGAGTTAAAATTACAATTTCCGGAATTAAAGCAAAAACTTGTCTAATTCTTAGAAGATGCAGATTTATTTATAACAAGGCACGTGATGACAACTAAAATTTAAAATTTAAAAAAAAACATGATCGTGCAAATTTTTTTCTTCAAACTCGTTATTTGTATGTTTCTCGGTGAAAGCTTTTCAGGTGACAATTCAGAGGCTACATGTTTGTAAAAAAGCATTTCTCGTGAGGCAAGAAAGTAAAAATTTATAAAAATTCAAAATGCCGCGTTATGAAATATGTTTAGAATTATATCTCAAAATTTTCACTAAAGTAAAAATTGCGCCTCCTTACTGTTTTTAAAAATTTACATAATTTTCACAAATTTAAACAAAATATAATTTAGATTTTCAGAAATGATTTAATGCTTCTCAAAACTTCAATTTTTTTAAGTTCAAAAGGTCGGCTAATAAAATAACAGAAAAATTAACACTCATGAGTATTCACTAAAAAGTCCATCAAGAAAAATAAATTCCCAGTGTACTGCAACTTTACGAACTTCTAAGCAAGTGGTTTTGAGAAACACTAATTAGGCGCGATTTTCAATTTTTATAATTTTTGACTTTCATGCATTACGATATTTGTTTCTTTATAATAATGAAGTCTTCTAAATTTTCGTATTGTATACATTCTAAATTTGATCAAAGTTCTGACCTCGAAAATTAAATGCTGCCAAGCTAGAATATTTCTTGAATCGCTTCATAATTGTTAGGGACAACCTAATTTTAAAAATAAGAATTATATTATCAGTAGGGTTTTACGAAGGAGAGTTATTTGAGAGAGATTTTCAAGATTTTTTTCAGCAATAATACATAAGTTTTATTAAAATGCATTGCATTTTGTGCGGCGAACGTGCTTATTTCAGAACGGATTATCTGAATTTTAGACAAGAACAAGATTTTATTTGCAAATTCCTGTGCGTAGTCCGTGAACAAAGAGTTTTTTATTTATACCAGAATTTTTATTTTTCTTGGCCTGAAAAGTCGAAAGGATCCAGCATACTTTACATTAAAATCCGCCCCCTCCCCTCCTTAAATTGGGTGAAATTACAATATAATATAGTTCAAAGCCTCCTGATAAAAAAATTCTAATGGGTACAAAACCAAGAAAATCAAAAGTTTTCGAGATAGGTGGGGCTGAACGAGAAAAATATGACCACAAGCCTATTATAATAGGCGAAATCATGGCCAGATAATTAAGACAAGACTATAGGTCAGTCCAACCAACAAAGGCAAGACATGTTATCAGTCAATTCTTGTTTCAACCGACTGGACTAATCATAAAATTTAAAAGCTCTCCGGATTTTTCGAACAAAACTGTACGCTGATTTTTGAAAAAAATCACATCTTGTGATGTTGAATTTTTCTTATAAATAGATAGAGTATATTCACAGGACTGATTTTTAAATAAGTTTAAAAGTTCAAACGTTAAGTTAACAAAATTTCTGGGATTTTTGGCAAATAGTATATTATTTTTCACTTTGAAAAGTTTCATTTAAGAGAAAACTTAGAAAGACTTTTACACTTTTCAAAATATTCTCAAAATTTCCAGGCAAGAATCATGACAACTTTCTTCATTTTTGTAAATAATCGATAATTCACAAAACCAAACTTTACCAATAGAGCAATATTTACTTTACAAAGTTTTATAGATATTCGTAATACTTTTGATATTTTTAATGCTAAAATAGATTATTAATTGGAATTATATAATGGAAAATTTTGTCTGCTCTCCTTCGTATGATGTACAGTAATGGATCTCGTAAAAACTAGGTCTTGGCTAAAACAAAATATTACACGATACAAAAAAATTTCGCTTTAAAAGCTATGCTACAAGGTTCGTTTTAAACAAAATCTCTATTTTTTTCTCCTTCACGCATTTTGGATGTAAAAAGAGGCAAACAGTTTTAAGATGTACGATTTTAAAAAGTTAGTATTTTAGTTTAGTATTTCCCCAAAAAGCTGAAATAGTCACAAACTTTTTTAAATTATGGGGCAGCCGTTTTCTTTCTAAAATAAGGAAATTGATTTTAGAAATTAACACTACTTTTTAAATACTGTAACGGGGATAATGTCGAGGAGGGAAATGTGATGTGGAATGCTTAGAGTTAGATAAAGACACGTTACAAGTCGGAGTTCTTATTGAGGGCTAAAAGGCGACATTTATTGTCACTTAGAATTGTGTAGACGGAAGCCAGATCGAAACCCAGTATTCCCGGCCGGAGCAGTGGAAGCTGGAGTCGAACATCCGCGTTACGGTTTGATGCGGGCTGCGAGACGTCGTGGTGGAGATGTTCTCCAGAAGGCAGCCCCGAGAGGGATTGAGAACACTGCCGCACAAGGTAAAGGTGTTCGCACATGAAAATTCGTTACAGGCGCTGGAGACGTCCCACGGACGTGCCGTCCGTGCACGAACGAGCTGGTGTAAATAGCAACGTACTTGTGTGCGTCATTGCTCAGGTGGAAGCAGCACGACAGTTAGTATGCGATTGGTTGACTTGATGTGCTCGGCACGGACGACATGTAAGTGGGATGTCTCCAGAGCTGAAAGTGGTCGCACAAAACAGTCCGTTGCTGTGCGCTGCAGACGTATCACGGACGTGCCGTTCGTGCGCAAACCCATAAAGCCAACCAATCGCGTGCAACATGCCGTGCTGCTGCGGTACTTGCTCAACGGCGTTGCGGGCTGGTGTAGATAGCGATGTACTTTTGTGCGTCAGTGCTCAGATGGAAACAGAAACTGCAACGGATTTTCTTATGCAAACACCTTAGCTAAGAAAGCGGACTAATTTTTAGAGACGAGCGAATGCGCAAGACTGTTGTCCAGACGTTTCGTCGCACGTGACTTCTGGGGCGATTTTCATTTGGGGTGACTTCCCCTCACGTCGTTAACAAGCGAAAGCGCTGTGCCGAGGCTTGCCAGCTTAAGACCTCTTTGTCCTTATTAAGAATAAAATAGCAAACATAAAAATGTTCTAATTTTGCAATCAGCAATTTAAAAAATATTATATTTTAACTATGTTTTTTGCGATTCTAAATATATGTCACTTTCAATAAAATCATTAAAATTAGAATTAGTTTGGTTTTAAACTTCTTTTTTTTAAAATAAATTTCATCTTGTGCTTTGAAATATAAACTATAATACCTTTTTGTTGGCCATTTACATTTTTAGTTTGAAAATTCAAGTATTTTTTTAAAAGTCATCTTTTATTGTAGAAAATACTTTTTTTTGTTTCAAATATATTTATTAATTTGAAAATTTTGATATTTTTATTCGAAACATCTGTCTAATTCCATTTATAAAAGCTTCTATGTTAAAAGTATGACAAGAAAATAAAAGGTGAAATCATTTTTTTAACTCAGAAAAGTGCTTTCTATCAATTTTTAAGTTAAATCACAATTTTCTTAATGAAGTAATTATTTAGATTTCCATGATTTCATTAGCTTTTACTTCAAAATATTCCATTGAGTTATTAATTCCAGCTTTGAAGTTTTTGAATTTTGAAAGTTTCTGTTTGAGAATTTTTATAAATTTACAATTGTCCAATTTAAAATGCTTTTTTCAGAAATGATCCAAGTGTAATTTATTTGCATTCCATTTGAAATATTGTCCATTTATAATTTTACCCGTCTTAAATATTTTGAATTAAAACGTTTTAAACTCAAAATTATTTTATACGGTTTCCTTAAATTTCTACTTTACTGAGATTTTACCAAAAATATTTTTTCACCAATAAGACGAATTTTTAAGAAGATAAATAGATTTTTAACCGAATAATTCAATCTTCAACTATACTTAAATTTTTAATAAAAAATCCAATAGTTGAATTTTTATTTTAAAATTATTTTTAAAAAATTAATCTTTAAAACATCAGTTGAATTTTCTACAAAATAGTTGAATTTTCAGCAAAATAGTAAAATTAAATACTAAACAGTTAAAATTTTAATTGAACTGATTTAAACAAATATTTCAAACAAAATAGTTAAACACCTGAGCAAAAAAGATTAAATTTTAACCAATAAGTGTTATTTTCATTACAAAATTACAGTTCTAAAAAAAGATGATTATTAAACAAAAAAAGTTGGATTTTAAAAAACCATCAACTAGTTTTTTCAAAATCCAACTTTTTGATATAAAAAATCATCTTTTTTTTATTTGACTTTTGAACACAAAAATAGAAATTTTAAACAAAAAGTCAATTTTTAAGGAAATAGTTAAAATTTTTAGAAAATAGTTGTATTTTTATTCTACTAAAAAATCTGACGTTTAAATCAAAAAGACAAATTTTCCAAAAAAAAATGTTTGATCAAAAAAATATGTCAGTTGACATATCAGAAACATACATGAATTTCAAACAAAAGGTTAATGTTCTACGAAAACAGTTACATTTTTAATCCAAAAATACGAATTTTTTCAAAGCAGTTGAATTTGCAACGAAAAAGGATCTCTTTAAAAAATTGTTGAGTCTTCGAACAAATGATAAAATTTATAACTAAAAAGACAATCTTTACGTAAAAATCTTTGCTAATTTGCAAAAATTACGTAAATATGTGAAGGACCCCCACCTCCTTCCGTAACAAATCGTAATAAAATGTTGCTCCCCCTCTCCCTATTTAGATGTTACGTAATTTAAGTACGATCCCAAAGAAGCGACAGTAGGCAAAAATCAAATAAAAAACTTTTAATAAAACAATTTCTTCTAAGTCCTAACATTTTTTTATATAAGACAATTTTTTCCCTGGTAAAATGTGAGTGATAATATGATTTCTATTCTTAAAATTATGCTGTGGTTTAAAAATATCAAGCTATTCATGATAACCTTGTTCTTTTGAAAATAATAGGTGAAGGCTGATTTCCATATATTTTTAGTTTTTTCGATTCTAATGTTGCAAGGTGGCATTATTGTGGCTTTGGCAACACGGTTTTCTTCTAAAACTTCGGACTTTCTTCCGTATTCGTCAGTTTCATTCTGTGAGTGCATATATGCTTATCGAAATGAGAAAACTATCTTATTTGATTCTCTTGATACTTTTTGCTGTTTCATGGCACGAAATTCTGGC
>JAAAKG020146202.1:0-10717 GCA_010014905.2 Druon quercuslanigerum
TATCTATCAAATTCAGATCGAGATATAAATAGAAGACCGCCGAATTTTTCCGATCGGCAATCGTGCATCTTCGGCCGTTGAGTGGCGACTGGCGGGGGACGATTCCCCTCGTGCGGCATCGTTGCGGCGTTTCAGATATGTGAGCTCTGGGAGTAGGTCGGATTTTGAATGAAAGAACGAAGCAGCATCTCGGAGATCATGGTTTCGCATCTCCCAGATTGCTGTGGGCTAGAATGAAAATAGGAATCAGAAGATTATTTATCATTTCATGTTACACGTCAGTTGATAGTGATTCCAAAGAGGTAAAAGATGCCTTTTGGGACACTTGAAATGACACGATAAATATTTGCGATGAAGGCGAAAGAATAATTCTGCTAGGAGATATGAATGGATGGGTAGGCATCCAAAATCAGGATACAGAAAAGGTACTAGGTAATTTTGTGTATCCAAGAACAAACTATAACCGAGATAAATTCGTTGGCCTATGCTTAGAAAGGGGCCTGTTTATTATAAATACTCGGTTTGGGCATAAAATAATGCACGTGTACACCTGGTCTAAAGAAACTAGCCACAGTATAATTGACTTTGTTGTTGCGAATGAAAGACCAAGAAAGCTAGTCAAAGATAAAAGGGTGATGAGGAATTCTGAATGCAATACTAATAATTACTTTCTGATCTCCTAAATTAATTTTGGTTGGGGATGAAGAAAAAAGGGAACCAAGAAAACAAAACAAACGCGAATGAAAATTGAGAACCTGCAAAAACCGGATGTACGAATAGATTTCTTAAATAAGATGGTCGAAAGCATAGATAAGGCAGATTCCTTATACTAAATAAAGATATACTAGAAGGCGCATGGACTATGTTCCGGGATATTATTGTTGGATATGCGATCGAAGTGTGTGGTACCGCGGTTGTAGGAAGCATGTCTGCGAATGCATGGTGGAATAATGAAATTGCGGCTGCCCTAAAAACAAAGAAAGAAGCGTACAGGAGAACTTTGAATATGACAGGTCTTAACGATGAGGAAAGAAATAGACGTAAATGATTACAGTTACGAAAATAAGATAATCAAACGAGTAGTTAAGAAAAGGTAAGGTAAAATTAGAGCAGAAAAAGATAAGAAAATACAAAACGACTTTAAAGGAAGTAAAAAACTACTTTATAAAGCAATGAAGACACATAAAAGTACAGAATTTGTCAACATGAGAAATGGTAAAGGGGAAGTCTGATGTGAGGCAGACGGGATTATAGGCGCTTTCATAGACCATTTGAGGGGACAAACTAGAAATGAAGCTGTAGGAAATCCCAACTGCGATGTAGAACAAAATGCGTTAGAAAAATCAATTGAGAAAGTCTGTGTCACTGAGGTTAGGGATATAATCAAGAACTTGAAAACCGGCAAGGCTTCCGGAGTAGGCAGTATTAACGCTGAAATGCTTAAACTCGGCAGCGAGTACATACTACACAGACTGTGCAAATTGATAAATTTATGCATCTAACATAAAACAATAGATTGCTGTAAAACTAATCTGTTCCAGAACATTTTTTTATAACTAATTATTACAAAATGTAAATATGTTCATTTAAATTTTTTTCTTTATTCCCATTTAACAACAGATATTCTGCAAGACATTTTCATGACGAAAATAGTTTCAAGAGTATAATTTAAACGATGTTCAGACTATTAATTTTTTTCCAAGTGAAAAATGATCAATGATTATATCTTTAGTAAACTGCACATTCGTATATGCCACCAAAATTACCGTTCATCCTACTAGATGGTTTACATCGGATATCTACGTAAAGAGCTATTAAAACAAAAACAAAGATTTTTATGCCAAAAATAGTAAAAAAAATTGATTTTTTAAAAGTCAGACCTCGTGACATGTTAACTTTGGAAAATTTTCTTTCTTGGTTTGCGCAAAATTGACTGCACTAAAACTTTTTCTCTGTTTTCGTGAATGTGTAGAGATACAAACTTCAATATTGGGGTTCAAGCCTCTATTTATATCGAAGTTTTCTGAAGAGATAAAACATTTTAGTACCAAGAAAAAAGATGCTTCACGTACTTAATACAGTAAAAAGGCTTTATTTCATACGAGATGGCTGTTTTTTGATAGTTACTCTAAAAAAAATTTTCATATTCAACGAAGCGAATTGACACTGGAAATAAAAATAATTACGTGATAAATTCTGAAATAAGAAAACGCTCAATAATAACGGATATAGTATAAGATATTCACAAAAACTGGAATTTTTTCTTGCTTTCCGGTGCAAAAATTGTTTAAACAAATAAAGCATGTTTAAATAATTGCGCAATGTCTTCAAAAAATAAAAGTAACGCATAATATTTATGAACTGTCTAATTTTTCCCAAAAAAGATTAAATCTTCTCATCTTTGGCGTAAGAATATAAAATTTCTATCTCTATTATTTGTTTCATATAGATTTTAGTCAGAAAATTACCTGGAAAGTGCACTGGATCAAATGCAATAGTTCTATAATTAATACGGATTCCATAAGGTTTTCCCTTATATACCACCAATTCTTCAGGTACTCGGCGTGGTAGCTGTGGTAACGGATCCGGACGTTTCGGACGTGACAGTTTGCTACCGAATTCTGTAACAACAGGTATAGGGTTTTTTGCGACCAAATTATTTTTATGGAACTCAATTTTTTTCCTTAAATGTAAAGATAGCCTAAATGTTAAAGCACGGTCGACTGAAGTAATTATGGTTCACAGTCGATACTTGTGTATTAGGTCTTCCGAAATGCTTACAAAGTGTTCGAAAACTCTTATCACAAAAGATTATAAGGTTGTAGAGAATTAACGCAACATTAAGACATATTTACACCAGGATTAATGTATAATTACTACGGCTGACGGTAATTACATATTTTATTTTATCTGAATCCTACCCGACTGTCAATACTACACAAAATTGTGTATACTAAGATTCTTATAAAGGTCGATTGTTGTTGATATTTTTTTTAGTTCGTATTGCAATTTTTTAGTTACCACCTTGAATTTGTTGCCACAGCCATGATCCATTTGATTCTGTAAGAAGAAATATTAGGATATTTTATTAATGTTTATTTTTAACTTTAAAGTTACTATTACCTTATATTTAAATGTATATAAATATAAATATAAATAATAAATATATTCAAAACTTTTGATCATTATGATTTTTACCAGACTGTCTTATATTTCATTTATGTTAAAGAAATTTCTAAATATAAAAGAATGCTGAGATTGATGAAGATTAAAGGGTTATTGATGGTTATTAAAGGGTATTCAAGGGTATACCAAATTTAACAATATGTATCGCAGTACGTTTTAAAAATATTTATAACTTTTAAATAGATTTTCAAAAATAATTCAAAACTTAAGAGGATTTAAAAAAATTGAAACAAAATTTTAAGTGATTTTTAAATTTAATTTTAAGAGAATACTTAATATTTCAAAACGTTTTTGACAAAATTTAAATTTTTTAAAAACTTGAACAAAGAATTTAGAAATCATTAGGGCATTTTTAAATTTTTAGGAGGATAAACAAAATTTCTTCAGTTTTTTATGAAAATTTGTAACTTTTTGCTTGATGAAAAATTAATGTTAAGTTTTTCTAATAATTTCAAATGATTTCATAAACTAACGAAAATGTACCAGAAAAACTGTAAGGCAAGTGATCAAATATTTTTTCTTAATTTAATGAACAGACCATTTCTTTCATTTTGCAGAATTGAAAAAAATTGTACGAAAAATGCGAGTAAGTTCGAAAAATATTTAGAAGTTTTAGAAAAAATCCAAAATAATTTTAAACTTGGAGACATTTGAAAAACTGTATAAAAAATTCTAGATTTTAAAAGATTTCGAACAATAAATTCAGAAGTATTCTCAAAACTTTGAAAGGGTTTGAGAGAGTAAACAAATTGTTTATAAATTTTTGAAAAAATTGAAAAATATTATTTTCCACAACAATTATTAAAAAAAATGTTTAAAATTATTTTAAACATTTTGAAACCTTTCGAAAATTGTCGAAAAAAAGTCTAAAATATTTAAGAGCAACTTTTTTTTATTTTGCAGAAAAAAAATCTAAGAAAAATTAGAATCGGTTAAGAAGATATTATTGGGAATGTTTGAAATAATTTGAAACCTAATTTATATTTTAAAAAGAGATCATCTTTATTAAAAACAAAACGTATATTTTAGAAGTTTTGCATATAAAATTTTGAAGCTTCTCAAGGGTTATGAAAGTTTTCAATATCATGCAAGAAATATGTTAAAATTCGTTTGAAAATTTCAAATATACTTTTTTTAACATTTTTTTTTAAATTTCGAATTATTTAAAAAGATATCTACAAATTAAAATAAAATCTGGAAGATTTCAAGGCAATTTTTTCTAATTTTTAAATATTTTTCACAATTTTAGGAATAATTAAAGTCAAAATTAAAGGTATTTATGAATTCTTAAAGATAAAAATATTTTTAGGTTTTGAACGATTTTTGAAAGTTTATAAAATATTTTTGAATTTCTTCCAAGCTGGTTTTTTATGACCATGGTGAGTAGAAGATTTTTTGTTACCATTTTTAATACAAGTGTTTTACTACTGGCCTTATTTAGGAATTAGTGATGCATAACGAGCATTAAAATTTTGTTCCCAATATCTTATTTCATCAATGCTTGATCACCATTATATTTTATTTCCATCTAATTATATTTCAAACAAATCTCGATTCCGTCCAAATATAATCGATATGCATCACTGTTAGGAATTAACTAATTATTTATTTAACCAATTAATTATTAAAAGTAAAATTAATTTTATTCATTATTTGTTTCAAAAGCCACTTTTATTATGAAAGTTCTGATTTTTCCGGTATTATCAGTAGAATTTGATCGGCCACCGGAGGTTAAACATGAGGCGATATGATTGGTAAGAAATAAATACACGAGAAGTTGGCTTTAGAACATGTTTCTAAAACTAATAAGCCTTTAAATAGAACAGGAATCTGAAAACAAAAACAATGACACGTAAAAAAAATGAATTGATTTGTGTTTGATTTCAGTTTTAAAGACTGGTAATATAACCAGACCAAATTTTTAGTTTTATAGCCTTATTTATTTTCAATTCTGTCTGGATGAAAATTTAAAAGTCTGGATGTAAATTTCATTAATAAAAAATTATAAGAAATGATTTATTATAAATGCTTTTATAACAATTATTAATTAATACAATTCTTTTGATAAATAATCGTACTTAATTAAAGACGGGGGGGGGGGGGGGCTAATATGTACTTAGTCCAATGAACCTAATTTTACAGAAGTAAATAAGAAAAACTTCAAAAAAAAACTAGCTGAATGATTTTTTCTATAGATATATTGATTAGTTTAATAAACATTGTTTAAAAAATAAATGATTTTAGATGTGAATTTATTAATATACTAGAAATGGCGATGGCCTTATGACTGTTTTGCTTTCCTGGCTTCAGTTTCCCATCAAATAAAATACTTTTGTTAACATACATTCAATATCTGGATTTATAATATATTTTAAAATATAATTTATATTTTATTATATTCTACTTACGAACAGAAGTAAAAACTATAATAAAAATGAAGAGAACACTATAAATAAAGATCCTCATTTTTCTACAGCTAGAGAACTGAGTTTTCAAAAATTTTCTTCGCTGTTACTGATAAGATGCAGACTATGTCTTATGTATATATCACTTGCCATTATCTGATTATTAAGTAGGCCATGGAAGCTCGGTCTCCCCACTTATTTTTCAGAAGCTCAACGCATAACGTTTTTTTACATTATTTTTATTTAAGATTTTTTTCAAAATTAAAAAATTGTTTAATTTATTCGTAACTCACACAACTTTACTTTCTGTGAGATTTTGCAGAGCCGCGTAAGGTTACACATTCTCACTGGTATGAGTATAGTAGCCCCTGGATGACGACTATGTGCTCCCAAATCTAAGATATTATCGCACTGCGTCTGTGGATTTAAAATCGATCATTTAGTTTTACAATTGGTTGCATCAAGGATTTAAATCTCCAAGATTTACGTGACGCAGAGACTATTCACTTTCTACCTGATTCTTCTAGAGATCAAATTCCTTTAACAAAGTTGCACAAAGTAAAATGAACATTTTCAGGTCGCTCTCAATTTTCGCGATATTTCTTATAATACAATTATTGCTATTCGAAATAAATAAGCAGAAGGCTATTAATAGAATTTAAAAACTGGACATAAGAAAATTTTATTTTCAGTTTCTTATTTGTGAACATAAAATATTTATAAAAATATTAAAATGAAATATAAGAATGTATTTCATAATAGAATAAAATTTGTTTCTTTTAACCCTACAAACAAAAGTCATCTTTACATTGATATTAAAAATATCTCGGTTAGTTTTCTTTTTAAAGTGATACAAAACAATTGTTTAAAACAATTTTATTATTTATGTAACCAAATTCATTATTCTAATATAGAGTCTAAAATTCTTTGCGTAGATTGTTGTTAAAATTGCTATTTCTCACCAGAAATTCCATGCAAAATAACCATTTTTTCAATAACAATTTCTGAAAAGTATTTAGGAATCTATCTCGTTCATAATGCTGCATCTTATAAGCAGTGCGTCATACGTAAAGAGTGCCAATGACAAAAATATGAATGATTTTTTATTAATTTCTTTATTCTAGAAATTACTTATTTAATACAAAAATAAAAATTTACGAATTTAATATTTTAATCGAAATTTGATCATGTGTTGCAGTACTTTGTAATTATTTATTTATAATACACGTGAAATTCTCTTAACAAAAATTTTGATATCATGGCTTTTATTTTTTTCGTAAAATCGAACCGTAAATCAGTGACAATAAAGTGAAGAATAAAATGTATTTCTTCTAATTCCAAAAGCATTTACATAAAAGTCATATTAATATTTTAAATTTTAATAAATCAATAAAAATTTGTTTCAAAAGTTAATCGAATCACCATCTCTATATTACTTCTTTAAGAACCAAGTACTGAAAATTCTGAATATCTGAGTTATTTTTTCAAAAAAATATGCACCAATTAATTGAATGACGTTCTTAATTATTAGAAAAATTATTATTTTGATACAGAATTTTAAATACTTCTCATGAATTATTCTTAAAACATTATTTTGCCATTTAAAAGTAAATTTTTCTCAAGCCTAAAATTTTTTTAGGAATAATTTTTTGGCATAATTTGGCAAGTATGTCAGTTTTATTAAAATTAATTGTTCTTATCTATGCAACTTAAAAACGTTGCATCTTTTAAGCAGGTGTGAAGAACAAACTTTTATTTTTTATTGTTTTTTCATTAATTTTTTAAATCTTGAATTATATTCTTTAATTTTTAAGGAAAAAAAATATAATTCCCTTTTGAAATAGAAATTTAATCCTGCGCAGCGTTTTTATTTATTTATGCTGTAGATGTTAAGAAAAAAATTATCGAAAAAAAATTATATTTTACAATTATTTAAACAAAATTTTGAGCCAACCTAAAGTCACAAACTTGTTCTGGAAAAGCTTCCAGTACTTTTTTACCGCCTATAATGATTTTATTATGATCAATGTTTTATAACCTTTTCGCGCTTCTAGAAAAGTCCTTACAGAAAACAGAAGAAACTAAGAATAGAAATAAAGATACTGCACGTGAATTATTTATTTCTTTAACGTAGAATTCTAAATTATTTTAAGGGTTTTCTACAGATTTCAATCATTTGAAAAGGCAATGAAGGATCTTCTAAAATTTCAAAGAATTTAGAAGATTTTAATTTATCTAAAATATTTAAAGAAATTGAATAGATTTAAAAAGTGTCAAAATTTTTAGCAAATTGAAATTTTTTCTTTAAATATTTAAAAGAAGTTAATTTCTGTTTTCATGGCTTAGTCATTCTTTTTCAACCTTCATATCATAAATGGGTAATTTGCCTAGTTTCTCATGGCTCTTTCAGATTTTCAAAGTTTCAGAGAAAAAAAAAATTATTATTGCGGAGAAAAGCACACAAAAACTGAATGACTCATCATGAGAATCTAATCAAGTAAAAAGTTATTGGTACAACCTACTTAGCTTGTGAAATCAGAGTGTGCCCACCAATGATTATAAAAGATATCTGATTTTTAAAATGTATTAAATTCATACAATAACAAAAATTCTAAGAATATCCTATATGTGGAAAAAATTAAAAGTTTACTAAATTACATCATTTTTATTTGGATTATTTATAATATTCTTGCTAAATTTTATTTATTCAACTTTTAATACATTCTCAATAACTTTTTAATCTAATAAATTTATTGAATTTTAAATCTTAGATATTGGTTGAAATTATTTGCGCCAAACTTTCATTTTACAAATTATATAGATTGTACTGATAACGTTTTATTTGTTTGAATTTTTAAAGATATTTTACTTATTTTTAAATAAAACTCTCTATTAAATAACATAATTATTTCAAGGGGACAACAATATCTAAAATTTACTGTAACATAAGGCGCATAATGATTTGTAGATACTAATTAATAGTGTTAGCTTTAGACCGTTTGAATTACTAAAAAAAATTGAATTTTTTCAATTAAAAGTAGAATATCTGGAAATATAATTAGGCAATTAAAATTTTTTGAGGAGACGATCCTGAACATTCACCTAACGCAGTTATTTTGATATTTATGTAAAAATCAGTTTAGTAGTTTAAGCTCCACGTAAACTGAAATACCAAGAATTGCCAATTTTTTCAAATATGAATAATAAATTTTGCAAAATAATTGACAGAACAAAAAATGTTCTGGAAAATATCGCTAAACCTTCCCTGATAAAAGCATATACAAAATTATAATCCAATAAGTACCCTTGTGTTTTCCGTTATAAAACGTCTATTGACGCATAGGGAATCTTCTCGAAATCACCTGGTAAACAAAAATTATTTTTTACATGCTTCACGCTGAGGTTTCCTGGCACATTTGTAGATAACGTGATGCACTATTTCGTTATAAAAGCCAAATTTTCGACAGCAAGTGTCACTCAATATTTTCGTGTTAGTCTGTGCTTCATCAAGCGGCAGTGACCCGTGAACATTTCTACCATTACTTTCACCTACTTTCTTTCTCAATTCACAAGTTTTTTAGACTTACCTTAACATGGTCTTTCGATTAGCCATCTTCTAATATCTCGTGTGTTGCAGGTGTTTCAGTTCCGTTGAGGGCTCTTTTATTCTCACTTTTTGCGAACCTATTGTTTTTCTTATTATGTTGAATATTCTTGTGTCCAGGAATTCAAATCTGGTTCAGGGTATAATCTCCAAATAATGGAGGGCCTTTGAAGCAGTTTGGCTGTCCTATCACGTGTAAATGTTCTGATCAACAATCCCATGTTCAAGAATCTTCTTCAGACAGGCCTTAATAGTCTTATTGGTTTAATCTTAAGTGCTGCAGTCACCAAACCAAGGACTTCTCAAGAGCCGTCTGTGTACCAGGTTAATCCTGCCATTGTAAAGAAATTATTTCTCTTCTTTCCATCTTGCATATCCTCCCTTTTTGGGAAGAGCATATTTAAGGGCTTCATGAACGATTATTCTGTCAACATTCTATCAGAGTGCATGGTAATGATTTTATCCCAATTCCGCTATTATATTTGTTCTCATTCCTTTAGTAATTTCCAAGCAAAAGATCCTTTGTAAAATTCTAGTTAACTTTTTGAAATAACCAAACTGTTCCTTAGCACTGAGATCAATAAGGCATACCATGTGTGTTAGTTGAAGTTTGCCGGTTTTTTCAATAAAGAAAACACTTAATCCTCAACGGAATCTCAAAAAAAAAAATTTATTCAAAGTATTGACCATTGGATTCTACAAATTTTGCCCATCTTTCAGGCAAATCATAAATGCCATTCCAAAAAAACTTTTTCTCTTTCGAGGCAAACCATTCGACGAGCCATTTTTCGACTTCTTCAAAATTGGCGAAGCGCTGCTCTACGAGTGAGTGTCCCATCGATGCGAAAAGGTGATAGTCGGACAAGGCGAGGTCTGGAGAGTACGACGGGTGCAATAATATTTCCCAATTCAATGCTTTTAATGTGTTCTTCACCACTTTAGCGGTATGAGACGGTACGTTCTCATGTTTTAGGATAACTTTGCCATGTCTTCGGGCCCATTCCGGCCGTTTTTCGATAAAAGCATTATTCAAATTGATAATTTGTTGTCGGTAGCGATCCGTATTCACCATCTCACCAGGTTTTAATAACTCGAAGTACACCACACCACAATAGTCCCACCAAATACAGGGCATTATCTCACGGCGAAAGCGATTTGGCCTTGAAGTCGATGGGCCGACATCACCAGATGAAAGCCATGATTTTTTCCGCTTCGGCTTTTCGAAATAAATCCATTTTTTGTCTCCCGTGACAATTTGATGCAGAAAATATTTCCTTCCGCACCGTCCAAGCAGCATTTCACAAATGGTTTTTCGATTTTCCATTTGTCTATCGTTCAGTTGGTTTGGTACCCATTTTCCATACTTTTGGATTTTCCCATGGCTTTTAAACGTTGGCAAATTGCTCTTCGGGTCACATTTAGTGTTTGTGCCAATTGTTGTTGCAATTGGGTTGGGTCTTCATCCAATAACGCCTGCAATTCCTCGTCTTCGAACTTTTTCGCTGCACCAGGATGTTCATTC
>JAAAKG020146203.1:0-10717 GCA_010014905.2 Druon quercuslanigerum
AAAATTATTTTTAATTTGTATAAAGTGAAATTACCTGACTTTTTTAAGAGTTGATCAATATACATGTATATTAAATTCACTACGCAGTCTCTTAATTACTATTACATATGCCAAGTTCTTAGATTTACTATACAAATGTATAGTAAATGTATATTAAAATTGCAAAAATTTTTAACAGTGTAGTTCTTAACGCTGACATCGTCTGTTTTGGGAAAAATATTTTTTTGCGATGTTACGGGGCGGATTCGGATTCAGCGCAGCAAAAGCCTTTGGGTACGCTAGGTCTGGTTTCTGGTTCTGAGAATTGTTGGCCTGTGTAAATTTTGTGGATTACAAAGGATTTAAAAAAATTTAAATACTTGTAAAGAATTTTAATTTATTTTTAGATACAGTGACACTCTTAGATAGGCCACTCCGATATATAACCGGAGCCGTACTATATCGGGGTTGTTCCCCATTACTGCAAGCCCCAAAACCAGCATAATAGCAGAGTTTCACTGTATTTCGAAAGAAGTCGACGGATTTCAAAGAAGGTGCGAGTGTTAATTAATGTAAATCGTAATTTAACAATTAGAGAAATAGAGGAAGATATTGGGATTCAAAAATCATTGTTTCAGAAACTTTGAGCTACACTGCAAGAAAAATCTATGGTAAATTTCCCATACATGTATTGGAAGTAATTAACCTATACAAGTATATTGAAATTTTTCCATACAGCGGTATGGGAAAATAGTTGTACCTGTATGAGAATTTTCCCATACCGTGTTAGTATTTTCCCATACTTGGGTATGGGAAATATGCCAATTTTCCGATACATTGGATGTATTTTTCACATACCCAATTTCTTGTTTTCCATATTAAAATTAAATGCCAATATTAAATTATTTCTTTTTATTCTTAAAAAATTTTATTGAAATATCCATAACTTTACTTATGCTAGATTACATTGAAAAATGTCTAATTGCATTGATTCTTATTTCACTCACAATATTTAACTTTTTCACTGTTCCAACTCCAAAATGTCCCACAAGTGTGTGCTTAAACTATAATGAATTAGACGCTCGTGTAGGATGTTCTCTCTCTTGTTGCTTCCTTCTTTTTTTGTGAAAAATTTCTAATAGCACTAAATCTTATTCAACTCACAATATTTAACTGTTTCACTACATAATAATCCAAAATATTTCCCAAGTTTGTACTAAAACTATTAGGAATTAGACGCTTGAGGCTATAATTGTATTATACGAGTTTTCTTCTCATTCTACTCCTTTCACCATGGTTACCGCGCATGCGCGCTTCACTCAGCTGCGCATTCTGCGGCCGCGCATCAAAGTTCCATGCACGATTTGAAGTTTTCCTGTACCAGTGCATAGGATTCTCGAGGTGTATGGGAAATTTAAAAGTGAACAACGGAAAATTGCCATGCTTGTGTGGTATATTCAAAAGTATTGGAAAAATTACATGCTTTCGTATGGGGAAAGAACCATTATTTTTTATAGTATAGTATTTGGGGATGAGACCAAAATGTGGCGGGTCCTTCATTACAACAACGCCCCTGTCAATTCATCGCAGCTTTTTTACCATTTCTGGTCATAACCTGGCATTTAAAAGGATTACAAACATTTCAATTAGAAATGATAATTTTTTTCTAATCTGCAATTAGAAAAAAAAATAATAAATTGGAAAGAGATTGATGAGAGAAGAGATTGTACAAAGAGCAAAGCAGTTCTTGTGGTTCAGATTTATTTAGCAACCGATTTCATCCAATCAGGAGAGATGTGTCATCGTGGCCAGAATAGGCGCACTTAACACTGGCAACGCTTTTTCGCGACCTGCCGATGCAAGTCGACAAGAGTGTTGTCACCTCTTGACGCTATTTATATAGCCCTTCTGAGACGCTTATTAATAGGGTCGATTCAACGCCTTCGTTAATTGTAACTTACGCGATGATAACGCGCAAATTTGTATAAATGGGGCAGCTGCAGTTCGCGGAGGGTACCATTTCGTGAGTTTCATTTCAAGGTCATCTGAGGTCGCATCACTTTAGAACAGTTTGATTTCTCTCTAAACCTGAATTAATAGGTGTCGACCCTAATTTATCATCAAATTCTACTAATTTAATCAGGGGGCGTCCAAATATCCCGTTCAGAAATTGTCTCATTTTGCCCCATTTAGAAATTGGCGCTAACAAGGCCCACAAAAGTTTGTATATTTTGAGTATTTATTAAGTATTATTATAATCTTAAAAAGTAGGGAATATCTTAGAAAAACTGGACAGGCCCTGGCAAGTTTGTCTTAAGTATGTCAATGATCTGCAAAAGCGTTACAGGTCATGCAAGATCTTTATTGGTTTACCCGAACGGGTCCACGCCAGAAGTAGGGTAAAATTGTCAGTGCCTTACCAGGCCCACATTTATATTTCTGCACGGGTATTACGTGACGCTATGATTAGTGATATTTGACTCGCTTCCTCTTGTGACAATGTGTGACAAGAAAGATTACTGCGAAAGAAAATGTGAAAACAAAATATAATGTGACAATGAAGCTGACCCCCTTCCTGTTTTTAAATACGAAATATAAATGGAATTTTATATAAAAGTTAATCGAACAATTAATGAGTTTAAACTATTTTATTCTAGTATTAAAATATTTTAAATAAAATTCTTCTTAAATTTTTTTCCTTTGGGAACATTGATGTCATTGAAAGATTAACGAACACTCGAGATTATATTAATGAATTAGCGGTCGTCCATAAACTCTTTTCCTGATTTTTAAAGATTTTTTCGTTTTTTGCTTAAGTTTGAATTGAATTAATATAACAAAAATTCCAACTTTTTTGTTGGTTAAAAGTTCATTTTTCGGAATTAATGCCTTTTAATTAAATAATCTACTAATTGGTTATAAATTTAACTATTTTATTAAAACTGTATCTATTTTGTTAAAAAGTCATCTTTTTGGTAAAAAATCAACTAATTTCCTGAAAGTTGAAATATATTGTTAAAAATTATTATTTTTTTAAATTAATTTTTTTTATTGAACATTCAATAACTCAAGTTTGATTTGAAAATTGAACCTTTGCATTTTAAATATTAACTATTTGGTTAAAAATTCAATTGCTTGGTTGAAATTCTCAACAATTGTTGATGAATCATCTTTTTTTGTAGAATATTAATTTTTATGGTTGACTTTTAAACTCTTTTCTTGAAACTTCATTATTTCTTTCTTGAAGATTCATAATTTTATTTTAAAATTTATATTTTGTTGATAATTTCACTGTTTAGCTAAAAAACCGTTTTTTTTTTGTTTTTGAGAATTAATTTTCTTCAGTCAAAAGTAACTATTACATTTTTCATTACATTGATTCATTCACTTTAACAAAAATTCGTCTTTGTTGTCAGAAAATTACTTTTAGGTAGAGGGATTAAACTATTTTTAGAAAAATTTGTTTTTACTTATTGAATTCAACGGTTTTTAATTAATAATCAGACATTTTTTTAAAGAATTATTATTTTTGATTATTTTTGTTAACAAATCAACTATACTAATACTGTAAACTCGAACTACCATAAAGCTATAGAACATGTACGTATTTTGTTAAAAAAATCGTCTTTTTAGGCATGTAATTATCTTTTTTGTTGAAAATTCTTATTTTCGGTTGAGGATTCAACTATCCTGTTAAAAATGAGTTTTTTAAATGAAAAATTAGGCTATTTTGTTTAAGATTTAATTACTTTGTTGGATATTCGTATGTTGTGATGAATTTAACTATAATTATGCCAAACAAATTGGTTTCTTAAGAATTTAATTTTAAAAACGGATTTTTAAAGAACATACTTCTTTTTCAGCCTGCGCAATTTTCTTAAAATATTTTACTGCTTCAAGTTTATGTTTTTTTTATCAAAAATGTAATTTTAAACAGACAATTATTTTTTTAAATTAAAAATTATGTATTCATAACTTCAAATTTAACTGTTCCATTTTTTCACTTATCTTTTTCAGTTCAAAATTCATGTTTGGAGGTTAAAAACTCATCTTTAAGGTAAAAACTGTACTATTTTGTTAAAAGTTTAATTATTTTGCAACAAATTTAACTAATTTGTTAAAATTTTTATTTGACAAAAATTCAACTGTTTTCTACAAAGTTCATCTTTTGTGGAAAAGTTTAGCTATTATTTGTTCCAAAATGCAATTAATAATTTTTCCCATTTTTTCTGATTCCACCAAATTATTTGGTAAGTAAATGAAATAGTAAAAATGTAACTACTCTACTAATCAAATCAGCAGAATCCGAACTTCAAAATTAGTATAAAAAAGCAATTAGTAAAGGACTCCTTACTATATTTCATCAGTAGAAAAATATTAATTTAGAAATGAGCTTCTTTTAATCCCACATTTAGCCATAATTTCTTAATATTTTTATTTCTCTTGCCGATAAAATTAAATTGCCTACGTCTTTATGATATTAGATGTATTAAATCATTTTTATAGTACCATATCAATTAAATTCAAAAGAAATTGAAGAACTAATAAAGCGATTCCGAAAAATATTAATTTTTACAATATAAATTATTTGTTTAAATATAATAAAAGCATAAATAATAATTATGGAATGCAATTTATTGATTACGTGAAATGATCAAATATAATTATTATACGCATGTTATGAATTTATCAAAAATACTTCAGAAAGATTGTGTTTAACATGTTTTTTATAACAGTCACAGGTCCGCAGACCTGTTAAATGCCTAACAGAAAACATTTATTTGAGTCAAACAATTTTTTTTCGTGCAACCCTTCAGAATACAGATATTAAATAAATATAACAAAATATTTAGTCGAACCAATCAAATTCTGTATTTTTTATTACCCAAATATTTAGCTATAGATATATAGTATTTCATTTATAAAAATACGTTTTTTAAAGGGAAAATGCATCTTGATTATTTAAAAATATAAGTTAAATAATGAAATTTGACCCATATAAGCACACGATTGGTTGATTTCGAGTGTTACCTCGAAAATGTTTATGTTAAAAACAGAAAAAAGCCGAAAAAATCTTTATATGTTAAAGATTTTCCTAATTTAAAAAATAAAAAATTACTAGGCCCATCATTTAAAAAAATTGATCAGGGTTATGAGAGAAAATTTGATTTTTTAAAGTTTTTGGCGTCTATAGGCGATTGACAATTATTGTTTTTTGGTAATAATCAGACATTTCTTTTCGGCATGATTTGCTTAGTATGATATTATTAGTAGCCAATTCTCTCGGTTTATAATCTGCAAACAATTATTAAAATTAAAAAAAAGTTTAAACCGCAAAAAAAAATTAGTACAAAAATCATAATTTTTTGGAATTTTTACTGAAAAACGTACATTCTTTGCCTCTTAAAGGTGGTAAACAATTTATAAAATTATCTAATCTATATTTTTAAGTGCTGATGTATGTGTAACAAGTTTTTTAAAATGCAAACTTCACATCAATTAATAAAACCGATCTCCAATTATCACCATTGTAAATTCAAACCAATGACATTATTTTTCTGTTTATATCAACAACTTTTGTTGAAATTTTATTTTAATAAAGTGAATACACAAGTGATAATTTACTTAATTTACTAATTATCGAATATGTTAAATAATTGAACAAAAATTTATAATAATAATTTTACAGTTTTATCCATTATTCTTGCAAAAGTAATTAAAAATATAAAAAATTTTTCAAATATTTAATACATTTGATAATTAGGAAATTAAGTACATTGTCTAAAAAAGAAAAATTAGTTTTTAATCATTTTTATTGTATATTGTCATATAGATATTCTCTTTACGATAATGAGACATGAACAAAGCTTGTAGATGCGAACCTGAAAAATATATTTCACTTCATAAATTTTTAGATCCGAAAAGCTTGTTTGAAGCCGAAAACTACTGTTGACGCTAGAAAAAAATATTTTCTTAAATTTATAATAGTGATAATTAAAAAACGATTTCATTAATTTACATAAAATTTGCATAATACTTTTAGAACATGCATTAGAGCTTAAAAATATTAATAAAATGACGATTTTTTTGGGTTAATCTTCTTTGCGTTTAAACAATTTTCAAAATCTAATCATACTTTTATTATACGAGAAAAATGATCAGATGGTAATATTATGTTGAAAAACCATTTTTGATCATTACAAAAAAGCAATAATTTTAAATTGTATACACGCGTCAAAAATAAAAACAAATTTTTCATTAAACTCTATAGATGTCCTATCTCAATTATGGTGAGTTAAAAAAAAAAAATTTCATACATTTGGTGTTACGAATAAAAAAAGACATTAAAAGTTGAAGATAATTTCTCGAATCATCCGATCGAGTTCTTCTCAAACTTAATTTTTTTTAATTTGAGGAGCGTTTTCGCTATTCAAAAAAGTCTTCTTTTTTTACTTATTTTTAATCTTATACTTATTTTCGGATTTATTTTCGTCTTCAGAAAAAAGAATGATTATAAATGATTAAAAATTATTTAAAAAATAGGAATTGAAAATGGAAATTTAAATTATTGAATTCAAGAAAAATATTTAAAAAGTTCTTACTTCAGAACCTTTAATATTAATAATAAATAAATGTTTGAAATAGCTAATACGAGAATATAACAGTTAAAAACTAATACAGTTATAAAAAATAAAACAAAAAATTGTTTTTTTTTGAGTTTCAATTAAGTATATAATGTAATTCAATTTTGAAACTGTTATATTAAATTACTTAATTTCGATAAATGTTCAAAAATAAATATAAAACCTTTAGGGTTGGAGAGGCACTTTTCGTCCCTTGGTGGTGAATGAGGTTCCTTATGCGCCTGAATTTTTCCAATCAACAGTTCCAATCTCGAACTGTTACCTTTGAACAGCATTATGTGCACTATTATTCTTCTTTCTTGATCTTGTCACTGCTTCAATGTCCAGAATCATTCACAAATTTTTCAATTCTCAGTCGCGATTAGAGGAAGCTGTTCAAAAAGTTCAAACTTCATTCTTTCTTCACCATGAATTGATCCCCGATTAATGAAAAAATTATTCCATTAATTATTGATGATCTTTGCTTCCTGATGATGCCGAAGTGCTGCAGGGAGGTGAAGCTAATTCTGTCGTATTAATGAGAATCGAAAGCTTCTTTCTTCTTTCTAGAATTTTGGATACAATTGAAGAGAGATTGTTCTTCTAGTAATTCTTCTCCAAATGATCCAAACAGTGTCAATGAAAAACAAGATTTTCTAATTTAACAATCACTTCTTTTGTTTCTTATTTTCTTCCTTTCTGCAAAGTTAGAAATCAACAAATTCGTCACTTCTTTTATTTCCAGTTTCTCACATGTCTTCTTCAATCTTTATCATCAGTCCTGTCCTTCAGTGAAAGATCGAAAAATCAACAAATTCTTTAACCCAGAATAAAATATACCTATCACACTTCTGTTCACTTCTTCAAATATTTGATCACTGATTGCCAACTCTCAATAACAATTCATCAAATGAGAAACAAACCAGTTCCAAAATTAACACAAGTCTCGAACAACTCTTATCAGAACTTTACCAACTCGTGACATTTATGATAAAAAGTGAGTTAGATTTTCGATGAAATTGTAAAATAAAGTTCGACCTTCGTGCGATCCGGAATGGATCACCGGATGAACTGACTAGCTCGAGATGTGCCTCGCGTGCTAGTGTTTAGCATGGACTAAGGGGGCCCGGTACTATTATCGCTGGTGTAAGTCCTCTCGAGCCCCTCGAGCGACTCGTGCCGGAGAAGGGACCCCAAAGGACAGGATAGGGAGCCCCTTGGGAAACAAGCCACCTCATTGGCCGGTAGGCGGTCTCGAGTACACCCACCTACTGCACTCTGCACCTATTAACCATTCATTTACCTCTACCAGCAACCTATCTACTAACAGCCTTCTACTACTAATCCTAGACCTAAGCTGTCTTCTAGTTACCAACTTGAAATCTTCAAAGCTTCTCGGCTCCTTCATTTCCTCCATTGTTCACCAAATCTCCACTGGTCCCCTGCCGGAACACCCTGAACCTTCAAGTTCAACGACCAGAACGAGGAAGTCGCTGTAAATGCGGTTTTATGTCTTTCCAACTTTACACTATAGCTATAGTGTTTTTCCATATTTTTCATAGAAAAAACAATGGGAAAATCTATTTAGAGGGCATATAAAACAGTTATTTTTAGAATCATTCGGTAAATTGGATGTTAGTTCGAGGCTTTTTCTTCCGATATAAATATTTGAATTTCAAGATTTTGTGAATTGCGACTGAAAACCCTTTTTTGGTTTAAAATTTAACTACTTAGTTGAAATAGAACTATTTTCTTAAAAATTCACTCTTTTGGTTGATGATTCTTTATTTAAGTTGGGAATTTTTTTAAACTTTAACTATGTTATTAAAATTCTTTTTACAAGTATCTTGTTGGTTCCAGATTCATTTTTTTGGCTTGGAAATTTAGTTTCTTTTTTTTTTTTTTAATTGAGCATGAATGGTTCAAACTGAAAATTGAACAATTGCATGTTTGGTTGAACATCATCAATCTTCTTTAGTCGAAAATTCAACTATTTTTAAAAAAATTTCTTTATGTTGTTGAAACTTTGTCTTTTGTGGTAGATTCTTAAGCTTCTTGGTGACTAATTACCTTTTGGTTAAAAATTCATCAATTCGTTTGAAAATTCCATTAAAAATTGAAATATTTGGTTAAAAATTTATGTATTTTGTTAAACATTATTCATTTTTGGTAGAAAATTAAAAACAAAATGTTTTCAAATAATGACTGGAAAAGTCGAACATTTCGTTAAAAAAAATTGCAATTCATTTTCTTAAATAAATTCTTAAATTTAAATGAAACATATGCTTTAACTAAAAAACCAGTCATTCATGTTGACAAAAGAAGTGACTGATTAATTTGCTATAATAAAATAGGTAAATTATTTCTAAATTAAAATTCCTGAATAAATTCCTGCATTTTAATAAATGATTAAAATCAACCATTAATGACTGATTAAAACGTTAACAGTTACGGTTTAGATCCATTTTTTTGAGAATCATCTTTTTATTGAAAATTAAATAATTTGGATGAAACTTAAACTGCAGGATCAAAAAATCATTTTTATGGTTCAACATCATTTTAACGCCACTATTTACCACTATTAACGACGTTACCGGGGCCACAGTGGTAAAAAACGTTTTTCTTTGTTCATAAAACTAATATCTAAAGATTGGCTGAACAGAATTATTAAGGAAACATAACTAATAATAAATAAATAATAAATAATACAAAAATAATAAATAAATAATAAAACTAATAAGGGAAAAATACTCACAAGATCCAAATATATTTTCCAAGAACGGATAATCCATTGGGAAATTGGGTACTTTTCATATTTTATGAATAAACTACTAACTCAAATTTTTAGAAATAATGATTAATTTTTTTATATTAACACTTAAATTTGTTCATTTAAATCGGTCAAATTGAAATCCAAAGGAAAATTGTTACCTCCGATTTTTAATTTTCCTGGTAAATTTATTATAATCCAATAGCTTTGCCAGATAAAAAGCTGAAAATTCACGTTTTTTCGTGTTTTAGCGAATTTTCCCGGGAAGTGTAAAGTCGGAGGTACCAATTTCCCTTTGGATTTTAGTGTGTAAATAAATGAACTTTAAGTGCTAATATAAAAAAATGTATCATTATTTCTATAAGTTTGAGTCAGTTTATCCATAAAATATGAAAAGTACCCGATTTTCCATGGATTTTCCAGCCATGGAAAATATATTTGGATCTTATTGTGAGTATTTTTCCCTTATTAGGTATGACGTGAACTGTTTTCAGTCTGAATTTGATTTAATTTTTTTCAGCTAATCTTCAGATATTAGATTTATGAACAAAGAAAAACGTTTTTTACCACTGTGCGCCACTATATTCACGAGTGGAGTGTTAACCAATTATGCCACAGGAGCCGATGTTCAAATCCGGGCCGAGGAAGATTTTTTCTTCTTTCTCCAGAAAGATATTTAACTCAATATCCAACAAGAGAAATTAATTAATTAATTAAACTGGTCGACAAAATAACATCGATACTAAAAATCAATTTATCATTTTATAGTTGAAAACTTATTTCTATGTTTATAAATTTAATTATCCTGTCGAAAATTTACTGTTTTATTTAGGTGGAAATTAATTTTATTAACTAAAAGTTTGACTTATTCATTTTTCGATCAAATTAATCTTTTATTTGAAAATCCAACTATTTTTTAGACATTCATTATATTTGGTTAAAATTTCGTCTTTATTGGTAGAAAATAAAAGATTGTTGCTGAAAATTTTTTTTTCAGTTAAATTCAACAGTTTAAAAAAATTTTTAATTGGAACCTTTTTTGGTTGAAATATCCATTAAAAGATTTTTTTGTTGAGAATTTATCTTTCTTATTGCAAATTGTACTGCTTGGTTGCAAAGTCACCCGTGCAGAAAGTACCCTATTTAGCCCCATTAAAAAAATGGTTCTGACAAGGCAATGGCCAGTTTTTCTATTCTGAATAAAATGAAATAAATTATAGTAAGGTGCTAATCGGGCAGCATAATATGACTATGTGTAATTATTAACTCACTATGATCTGATTGTTCTGGCTTGCAAATCATTAGATTATAGTTATATACAAATGATAACATAAATTCCCATTAC
>JAAAKG020146204.1:0-10716 GCA_010014905.2 Druon quercuslanigerum
CTTTTTTTGGTTTTTAGATAGAATATGAAAGGGTTTTATTCGTGACAGATGGGTGTTATTTTTTTTCCTCTATCCATAGCCCCCCCCCCCCCCTCGTAAAGGATGACGACTGTGACCTAAATCTATCTTATTATAAACTATTTCAAAGAATTGTTGATGAGATCAAAATAATTTAAGGTTGATTCCAACCATTTTTAAAAATCTTCTAAGGGAAACCATACCACAATATAAAATGAAATTTTAATCCTTACTTATGGTTATACTTAAACGTATAACTTCCACTCTGTAACTGTAATGCCCGCCCGCGTGCATCGAAATGGAAAGTGCAACGATGAACTGAAAGAAACCTTTTGTGTCAGAAGGAATCTTTCTTGATACAAGTAGAATTTTGCCAAAAATTTATGGTTAAAAGCAATTTTATTTGATTCACGAAGAATCTTTTTGCAGCACACATTAGCCTTTTGGAACAACATTCGCCTAATCTTGCATCCAAATAATTCTGTTTGCGTAAAAAAGATATTAAATGATTTAAAACAGAACAGGCAAGAGGACGATGTTTTAGTTTCAAGACAACTTTTTCTCTAAGTGGATTCTGATCAAACTCCCGCTTGAAAGGAGTAATGTGAGGAAGGAGTTACAGAATTCATAGATTGACCTAGAATTCTCGTGTTATTTATTGAAATAACAGGTCGTTCCCCAGAACTGTTCCGACCCAGGTCGCTGATCAATCCCCCTAGCGACCACCCGAAGTGAAGATCCTCACAAAGTCGTCATGTGAGGTTTCCCACTCGGGTCCAATAGTATCCAAAGTTTTTTGTTTCAGGCGTCATTCACTCTACTGACACTCTTTTTATTATCTATTTGTGGCCATACTTTTCTGTCCTGGCAAATTTCTCTAGCTTCTTTCACGCCCATGCATTTTTTCTTGCAAGCTCTCGTGTTTCTATGGCTTCTTATGTCCCTTCAAACTAGGGTCTCATTCACACATTCTAACCATTCCTTCCGCGGTCTGCCCCTGGGCACGCTGCCATTTACTTTACCTTGAATGCTTTCTTTCTTCAGTCTTTCATCCGGCATTCTCTCAACTTGCCCGAACCATCTTAGCTGATGGCTTTCCTAAATGTCAACTACTGTTTCTTCTGCACAACATTTTTTAAGAATTGTCTCGTTACTCACTTTGTCCATCAGAATTTTTCCGCAAATTTTGCACAGGAATCTCTTGTTAATTGCGTTAAAGTTATGTTGAAAAATTATATTTTGTACCTAACATTATTTCTTTAGCGATTGTACTTTTTTATGACTCATGTGCTTAGGTAGTTTTTATGCTCATTTTTTTTTTAAACAGCGAGGAATGTGACAACACTTTTTTTACACTGCATCTAATCTTGCGATTATTGTGGAAGAAACGAGGTTTGGCACTCCTTTCTTCTGAATAGCATAAATATGCCGGAATAGAAAATAAAAATCCAGGAAAATATGCCATGGGAAAAAATTATAATACTGAAAAATATGCTGAAGAGAATTCACAACGTAATTTCATTTCAAATTACAACTGTGTGAAATTACTCTATATTTGTTAATATTTTATTTCATAGTTTTTATGAATAAGAAGTGTAGGCGTTTTCATGAAAAGCACCCTTAAGACTAATTCTAATTCTAATCAAATCGAGGTTTAGCACAATTTTGCATGTCCTTAAAGAAAAGTCAAGTTCATTAATCAGCCATTTTAGATACAAATTCAAAAAGTTAAAGTATTTACCAAATTTTTGAGAAAATTTGTTTTAAGATTTAAATTGTTTGTGGTTAGATGTTTGTACTACTCAGAAATCCAAACAATTTGTCCTAATTACTTTTTTCGATAAAAATAAATTTTTAGAGTTATGCTATTTCTAAAATTTAAAAAATCAATTGAAAATCAAAATTTTAAACCAAACAACGCATAAAATAAAAAAGACAAGAGGATAAAAACGTTGCTTTTTTAAAACCCTACGAGATTATAATAACAACTTTTTGAATTTTTTTTAAAAATCAGGAATTCAAGTTTTTATTGCACACAAAATAATGAAAAATAAAAAAAAATCATTTTGTAGTAAAAATCTGCAAGATAAGGAAAAGGATGAAATAGCAAAAATTATGATCCTAGGAAAGATCTATAAATCTGTTTATAATCAGTTCTTGACAGAACGCGTAGTTTTTGTTTTCTTCGTAAAAAATAACATTGAAAATAAAAAAATATATTTTTCAAAAAATGACACAAGTTACGAAAAAAATTACTTAATAAAACTTGTGCACTTAAAATGCATCTACAAATTTGCTAATAATCACTTTTTTATAAAAAGCGCAGTTCTGATTTTAATCATGAAAATCACAATTAAAATAAGAATGGAGAGTTTGTGAAAAATTGACAAAAGTACGAAAACAAATTAATATAAAAAAGTGATTTACCCCCAAAAAATGTACAAATTTCTTTTAATTTATTAAATTTTGTTAATATATTTATTTTAGCTTTTGCAGAATCCTTCAAAATTTCTTTTTACCCTTTTTCAATAGGACACGCTATTTCGTTTTTGTTTATCAAAGTAGTATGCAGAAAATCGAAAGTTCACATTTTGAATCCAATTAGCGACGCAAAATAGGGCAAAAAGTTTTTGGAGAATTTTCAGCGTTTAAAAATTCCTACAACATTTCTTTGTATTTTCTTATGACAGAACGCCTCGTTTTTTATTTATTTATCGGAATTGGAATAAAAAAATCATAGATTCCAATATTAACCAAAAATATTTCGTCCATAGAAAATAATATGAAAATAAAAATCCTAGCACGATGAGAATGTGCCCACCAAGCGAACAGATTTTGCAAGTCAGGTTTAAAATAATAATTATTTTTCTATTGATTGAAGAATGAGATTAGTATCTATACTAAATGTATTGGAACTATACTCGTATTCTGAAAGTAATAGAAAATGGATTTATTTCATGTTTAAAGAAAAAAGTATAATATGTGGGCTTATGGTACTCGCGAACTTTATATGCGTTTTCTCGGAAAGCGGTTTCTCAAACTCCAAATTTCAAAAATATTTCAGTGACTCGTTTCTTAACCGAAACAAATAGTTTTTGGATTAAGCCACTGGGAATTGATCCGGCTATATGACTATACATAACTTTATACTGACCATAAGGGCCCTTTTTATCATGACGCCCACAACTATTGTGCTACGGAGAAAGGTCGTGGGCAGGGTAAAAATGAAGAACTAAGTTTTTGTGATGGACCAACGTAAAGAACACTTGGCATAAGTTTATCTAAAACCTTCCCCTTATGAAAAATATTTATTCAAAAAAACTTTCATAAAAATCAGCTAAGCGGTTTAACACAAATTCGCGGAAGTACGTACATTCATGCACACATCCATACACACATACATACACACACATATAATTATATATACATACATACAAAAATATATACTAATATGCGTACATGCATCCATTCATGCATACATACAAACATGCATATATATGATGGGCAAATATAGAAGCTCCTTTTTTGGAAGTTGGTTTATGAATATATATTTGCTTGAAAAGTCTAAGCTCGAATGGTAGACAATGTTATTACTGTACATTTTTAATGGATATATTGTATTAAGTTAAAAGTAGAGTAAGATAATTTTAAAATCTGAAAAACAAAATGAAAATATTTTAGCTTATAGATTCTTAAAAAATTATTGTTTAAATTTATACTGAGTGTGAAACTAACTTTTAGAAATGTTTCAATAGATACAGTTTCAAGTGACGCAACGTTTAATTGTATTGGCTTCTTGGACCGCATACACATTATAATAAAATTTGGTATAGAAGCTGATGTCGTATAAATCAAGTCGACTATTGATGTGGCATCTCCAATAGCTAGACGCTATAAAAACATCATTGTGTATTTTTTTAGAAAATGTAAGCTGACAATCAGAAATATGAAATAATAGTTATCTTGTCTGTAATTTCTTGCCCGCACCAACAAAGAAAAAATATTTCAAGTAAATATCTATTAGAACACGTCAGGGCAAACAATAAAGTTACACTATAAATACCTTTTATCGACAATTGGAAGATAAGTATGCACAGAGATGAGACGGTTACGAGCATTTGCGGAAGAGCCTTTAAAATAAGTATACTATGTAATCTTTGTTCAGCTCTCAAAAGAAAAGTGTTTTTCATGCTTAAAACGACTTAGGAATAATTGTAGAAATAGTATTCAGCTTACAAGTACATATCGAAATGCTGTATCATACAGACCCTAATTTTAATTTCAACCTGAAAATGATTAGCCTTTTCATAATATTCTTTAACTAAGACAGTAATGAGGTACAAGCGATGCCTAATAATTTCTTATCAGGCACAAATTTTTTGTATCAGGCCTGTAATATAACAGTCTGTTATGATCAGTAAAACAATAATTGTAAATTGCAATTACTATTTGAGACAGGTATGTGACTCAAAATATAAATTTTGAATCTGTATTGTAGGGTATCCACATTTTTGTAGGCAAAGTTTTTTTACATCGTTGGAATCGTACAAAAAAGATATATCCGCATTTAAAAATAGTCTGTTAAAATTGTTAATATAAGTGGAGATAATTTTTCAATAATTCTTTTAATGTTCAATGCGGAGGCGGAACTGTCAGATACTGGCTTTATTTCAAACATCGACCGTGTATACGGGGACGTCATATATGATAAGAAAGGATTACAAACATCCTGCTTTCTTTATGTTTGGGTAACCCAGAAAAAGTAGCATTTGCAGATAAAATAATTAATCTTTACAAAATGAAAAAGTGAATGCAGGCAACTGACCATAATTTTATTCAATCGACAAAAAACTTGATATTATACACGTATGCCATTGTGTGTAGAGATAGTTTACAATAAAAATATCATAATTTTACAAATTCTTTAAAATTTTTCGTAGAACCTGCTTTCTTGTGAACATCAAGACTAATACCCGAGTTGCGGTGTTCGCAAGAAAACAGCATCTGCAGATCTCCTGGATCTCCTGGATCTCCTAGATCTCCAGATCCTCTTACGTGATTTCGGTATAAGTTCTTAGCCGGATCTGCAGGTTGTATAGCACATTAAAAAGTTATTTAATTGGTTTGCAAAAATAAGCATATAATATACAAGTTACTCAAGAACAATCAAAACAAATATTGATGAGTCAGATCTTTTTGTAGATCCTGCTTTCATACATATCACGGCAGAAATTGACATGTGCTCAGTTTATGTAATTCGAAACTCTAAAATTCGGCTGGGCTCGAAAAATACGACACAAACTCAATGTAAGAGAATAGTGTGTATTGAGATACACTGAAACTTGGATTGAATCTGATTTATGCTGAAGGTTATGCCTAAAAGCATAGTTAATTCCAAGCTCCAGTGCATTTCGGAAAATGAAAATTCTTACAATGCAAAATATGTTATGGAAACAGTTGGATTTTTACATCTTGGTCTTAATTTTAAGAAACATCTTCGGAAGTCTTACATGTTGCTGCATGTTTCGTAAAATGATGATTTTGCATCTGAAATTTCCGAAACTTTCAGAAGATAGGCAATTTTCAAAATTATTACATTTTTCTTAAGAGTGCCAAAAGTTATAATTATATGATTTTTAGTAGGTGAGCTCGTATCAACCGAATGTCGCAATTAGAATGTAATTGTACAAGCCACAGGCGCTTTGAAAACTGTTCTCAAAGTCCAACTATAAAAAAATTTTAGTTCCACTTTATTGCTGTAGTTCATCAGGGATAGAATAACAAAATGTTTGGGTCTGATCCGACTGAAATTTTTTTAGGCCGAGAAAAAGAGTTTCCAAAAAAGTTTTTTATGATTGTAATGGAAATTCAACAAAGTCATCACAGTAAACAATGACCAGGTTGGGTTGAATTTATTATAAGTTAATTTAATTTAATTATATTATATGTAAATAAAATAAATTATATGCAATTGAATGTAATTCGATTTCGAAAATTGAGGATACGGTTAAGCTTAAGTGCTTCAAAAGTTTTTCATTACTTCTGACTAATAAAAGTGACCGCGCTAAACAGTAGCGTCAGGGACAAATTCCCAATAACCACAAATCTTACACAAAATTATAAAATTTTGTCAATTATAACAGTATATTATGCACCAATAGGCAGAAACGGGATTTATTTCAAAGAGCGTATGTTTTCAGCATCAATTACTTTTATGAGAAAATACATAATAAACTCCAAATAAAAATAAAAAATTAAGTTTATGCAAAACTCCACCTGAGGGGTTTGTTTTCCTTTTGGTCGTATAATTCACCTTGGGAAATTGCAGAAATGAGAATAGAAAGAAAAAACAAGTTGATAGATCATAAAAAGGAGTTTTGGGAACTTTATTTTAATTTTAATGTCAATGAAGGAAATTTGTGAAAATTACGAAAGTTTTTAAAATGTTGGAAATTTATAGTGAATTTATAAATTCTAAAAAGATTTATAAACTTCAACAATTTAACGTAAATTTATAAATTAGAAAAGTCTTGAAATTTTTTTTAATTAAAAAAATGTTTGAAGTTTTGAAAATGTTAGAAATTCTGGAAATTTTTAAGAATTCTGAAATTTTTTAAAAATATTGGAAATTTTGAAAATGTTCGATATTCAGAGTATCTAAATTTTTTAGGAAATTTACGGAAACTTATCGATAATTTATAGTAATTTATGGTAATTAATTAATTTAGGTTGGTATGGCCGGTCAAAAAATCTGAAAGCGTAATGAACTGGTCGCTTAAAAATTGTAATTACTCATTTCTGATCTCAATTTTTTTGATTCTGATCAAATTAAATTCGCTAGTCGGTAATTGGCCAGCGTTCACGGCGCAGATTGTACATGAGATCTAGATTCAATGAAATGTATGGGTCAAAACATAAAAATTCAATAAAAAAAACTGTTCATTAAATTTTTTTTTTACTAGTCATGCTAGTCATTAATCTAGAGAGTTTCAAATATTTTTTTAAAGCAATGCTTATTATTTATTAGTTATTACTGATTAATATTTTTCATTACGAAATAAAATTATTATTGAATACTCATTGCTAATTAATTAAAATTTGTGAAATTTAACAAATATATTCGTCTGAAATACGAAACAAACAGTACGAAAATTAAGTAGAAAATGATACATCGACTGAAAATAAATAAGTTTTAAAATTCTATAAAATTATAGTATTTTCAAAATAAAAAAAAAGAACATTAGTATTTTAAGCTAAACAACAATTCAAATTTTGATCGCACAAAACATAAGAAAAAATCAAAAATTCCATTTTGCGGATAAAAAAATATGAGTTAACAAAAATTGTGCACCCGAAAACGATATAAAAATTGGTTAGAACCCACTTTTTGATAGAACACGTATTTTTTGTTTTATTGATAAAAAACAAAAATCAAAATAAGGAAATTAAATTTTGAGCAATCAAAAAAAGCTACGAAGAAAATTCAGTGCGAAGCACGAGATACGTGATGAGAATGCGTTAGTTAAAGCCGAAAGAGCTTTAACCAAGGAGAATTCACAATCACAAAATTGCAGTTGTCGATTCTTTGACCTTTAATTTGAAAAGTTCTTTGCACAAATATCCAAGAAATACTAAAATTGAGGGCGTTGCGTGAGGTAAATACATAATCTAGCGTGAAGTACGAGATTAACATTTTATCGAGCAAGAAGCGCAAGAATCAACAATCGCACTCCCTATGTGCGCTCAAACTGTAGAGGGATGAGAATGTGCCCGCGCAGCGGGCAGGTTTTTTTAAAAGCAATAGAGTATTCTTTTAAATTTTCAAAAATTTGAATTTATTTTTCTTATTATTTAATAATAAAATTGCAATAGCAGCATAATATTTGTTTTGTATAATGATAAATAATACTAATATCAGTACTTAATATAAAACTTCGATGTGAACTAATCGCCGAAAAGGATGAAAATTGACGTCTATAACTCAAGCAATAAACCTTTTTTGTCAAAAAGTATTGCTTTAAAAAATATTAAAAACTCTTTACATTAAAGAATAGACAAATGTATAAAAATAGATTTATTTTTAAAAAATTAATTTTTTACGTTTTTTTCCTATGTATGTTTTATTTTTCCTATGTCTCGTGAACAATGAGCGCTACGGAGGCCGTGTGGTCAAATCTCAGAACACTTTTACTTTGTGCATTCTAAGCATAAAGCCTGTTGACCGTAAACAATTAAATTGGATAGGCCTAAAAAAGTATTAAGCGTAATTTTAAAAACCAAATTGATGAGCCTATTTAAATAAGCCACTAACCTGTTAGAATTATCGAATTTTTGTAGTATACAAAGTTCACAGAAATCGCGAAGATGAGAATAAATTTGGAAAAACATGTCGTCATAAACAATTATATCAGTCGGGCGTAAAACAATGTTGAAAATGTTTTTGGTAAAAGAACACTGTTATACATTTTAATTTATTTTGAAAAATGGCTTAGTGATTCCGCAAGGCCGTTTTAGGTCTGAGAGTCAATTCCTCAGTTTTCAATAGAACAAACAAAAAACACACACAGAAATTGAAGGGTCTGAAATGGCCCCTCATTTTTTTTATCAAGGAAGAATATGCATTGGATTTGTTAAATTGAATGCATTAAAAATAGGTATACAGGGGGATTTTCTGCAATTAAAAATTTAATTAAATCGATTAGCAATTCGATAAGCAAAACTTCTAAAAACGCAGATGTGCACCGAAGTCGACCTTAATTAACTAGCTTACATCATTTTTTAGGTTAAAGAGGTAAACTATTTTAAAAATATTTTTTTTCTTTTGAAATTAAAGATTTTTCTCAGTCAGGTAGTATAAATATTGAAAAATTTTTCCTTAAGGAGAATATTCTTTTTATATTGTAGAAGAAGTACTGTGCAAATTATTCTAGGGGAAAAAATGTTCAGAGGCTACTTCAAACCATTAATTGTAATGAAGTTACAAATTTTCGTATTCTAGGCCCCATGATATCTTCGGAGATTTTTGTTTCATAAAATTTAAAGCTTATTCCTGTATGAAAAAAAAGTTTGTGGAGGTTAATGATTTTCAGCCTTAAATTTGTTCTTAAAAAATTGAAAACTAAAGAAAATCATTTTCAGACCTATAAAGGTCTAACGGAATATATAAACCTTTTTTTAAAAAGAGATAACATATTTAAAAAAAATTCAAAATAGAAGTTAACTAGTTTCTTTCCACATTTATAATATAAAGGACAAACTATTCAGTTAAAATAATGTTTACACTCATAAATTAGTTTTACATCAATTCACTAATAATACAATTTAAAATAGGTATATCATTTTTTAAATATTTCTAGAAGCTTTATATTAGATTCATTTTATTTTTACATTTTCTTTATTATTTTTATAAGTAATAAAAAATTAAAATCAAATGTATATTTTCTTATATCGATGGATGTTTTATTAACAGACAAGAGAGAGTATTCATTTAAAAACCTGATTTTAATATTTTTTACACGTTACACTTACTAATTTAATTAAACTAACCTGAAAAGGGACCTTTTGTGGAAAAAATAAATATCCTCACTTTTTTCGTGCTAAGATTGAAACGATTATTAATCATGTTTGATTGGATTATTCCTTCCGATTAAAAGATAAGTAAACAGTTCACAGAAATTAGTCTTTAGGGTATTAAAATCCCTTTAAAATAAACCCTACGACTTTCTCGACTGAAAATTTACGAGAAATTAGATTATTAATTAGGCGGAGTGCGTTTTCGGACGAGCGTTCGGTTTTAATGAATTTTTATTGTTCTAAAAAATATTCAAATTCGATTTTTCTTGATAGGTCCATCCATTAGAATGCTAAAAGTATTCACTGACATTTTTTCTGAAATTTTGAATTCGAACAATAGCGGCGTAGAGTAAGGGGGAGGGGGGTAATTTTTTTAACAATCTAATTTTTTGAAAAACAAATCTTTGAAAAATGATTTTGTAAATCACCTACGAGATGTTTGTTCTTCAAGGAAAACTACTTTTTAGTTATGAACAGCATTGTTTACATTTTTAATAATAAATTTTTTTAAATTGTAATTTTTTGTTCACACCTGCACTTGCTCGAAAAATGTAAAGCAAAATTCATTTATAATATTTGGGTAAGGAGGATGAATTTTATTAGAAATATTCTGATTTTTTAATTCTTTAATCAAAAAGGATTTTGAAAACCTGAAAAGTGCTTATAACCCTTTGTCGTGCTACGTTTCCTTTTTATCTGTCTATACTCTATCTATGCCCTCTCTCTAGCTAAAAAGCTATACATGCGACACCCCCCGCTCTTAATTTTCGGATTTTCTATAGCCCACTGAATTGCGCCCTAAATGCGTTCAAATGCGCCAACGATAACAAATGTTGCACCACAAAACTATAGTAGTTCTATCAGGTGTTACAGTGTTGAAAAATCAAATTTTAAATCACATAACCTTAAAGATCTTAAAATGCTCTCATATGCGCCATAAAAAAAAAATTGCTCCATATTTATAACCGAGTTATGAGCAATCAAAATGGGGGGGGGGGCTGTTGTCATTTTTCTAAACTAAAGTGGGTTTATGCCAGGAAGGTCATGTACAGATCAAATATTTAGCTTGAGACAAATCACAGAAAAGAGTTTGAGAGTGGGCAAAAAAGTTTTCTGTACATTTGT
>JAAAKG020146205.1:0-10716 GCA_010014905.2 Druon quercuslanigerum
TAGGTGGTTACAGTCTGTGACGGAATCAATACGGCGATCCGGCAAAAGTCTCGTGCACCCTGAGGACACAAAGCGACACAAGGATGACGGCCTTCTGCATTTTCCTTGCAAGACTTTAAGCATATTGCTGAAACGCAGGGATGTTTTTTAGGTTATTAACTAGCGAAAGCTTGGTACCTCCAAGAGCGCTGATGATAAGGACGATTAATTTAACAAAATATTCTAGGTGTGATCGTCGCAACTCCCTTACAAGGACTCTATACCTATTTTTCTTTTCATTCTCCTTGACTATGATGTTTTTGTCAGCCGGTGCCAAAAACTCGATAACGCACATGGTTCGATTATCGTAGTCAAGGAGAACTATGTTAGGCCTTGATTGTGCAACAGAAACAATTGTCAAAAATATAAAGTTCAAGTATATGCGACACTTCTTATTTTCGGCAATTGACTTATTTCCCTAGAAGTGTTTAGCGGAGCGATATCAAGGTTAATGCCGTAAGAGTGACTTTGGATGTAGGTCGTTCTCACATGAGTTGGACAACTAGATAGTATGTGTCCTAGATTCATAGCATGCCCTGCAGCTATCATCGGAAATGTCTTATCTAAAAATATAGCGACGGTATGTTAAGGTTGAAATGACACCATCTTGACACGCCAAAATGAAACCCTCCATTTCCGACTTCAATCCGGGTGATTTAAGAAAAGCGAAAGTTAGCTCACACGATATTAACTGATCCTCCACATTTCTGTGGAAGATGCCGTGCATCCTCTTATTGAGGAGCTCATCCCGGAAGTTCTTCTCCTGTGCTTTCTGCATCCGGGATTTCAGGAGTATGTACTCGAGATAGATAAGATTTGATGCATTCTGCTCACCCCTGATACTGATGTTAAATCCAAGTGTTTCAGCAGCCTCCTCCGCTGCTTTATAGAAACGCTTCTATGCCCACTTCTTCATGCTTCCTGAAAATTTTGAGAAAAGGGTAAGATGTAGAGTCGCAGAACAGAAGACTTAAGTGCATGCTTTTGCTTATATGCATAACCTTTCGTGTTCTGATATCAAGAGATCTGAGCTCGTTCTTCGTCAATAGAACCACTCACCACTCCAAATGAATAGAGTACTACCGGGACGGCAAGCATGTTCGTTGCAGATACTTCCTCGCCGACAGCTCAGAAGACCAAATCTGCCGGATGAGCCACTCATATCTGCTTCAGAGAGTATCCTTTATAAATGTCACAACTTGAATGCGTCTCTTTGGCAAGCCCAGGTATGTATAAGTCTCTCTACAACAAAGGTGTTGTATAGCACTTCTGTCTACGAGCTCAGGGTCTGCATAGATGCCATTAAGTTTTCCTTGCTTCAAATAGACCTTGGCGCATTTTTCTAACCCAAATGCCATTCCTGTTTCCTTAGTGTACATTTCGGCAATATCTAGAGCTAGATGGGAACGGCAAAGAGCTAGAGATAGTGGCAATAATGTGAGGTAAAAGAAGAGTGGGCTCATAGAGTCGCCCTGAAATACACCTCTTTGGAAAGTGACCTTGTTAGTTGTCACACGATTCTTTCCAGATAGTATAGTGAATCTGTTTTTCCAAAGTGGCATCAATCTCTCTATGCACCTGACAATTTGCGGATGCACATTTAAGCTTTCCAAAAGAGAGTTGATAAGTTTGTGGGAGGTCGAATCAAAAGCTTTCCGCTAGTCAATTTAGGCGATCGATAGGTCACGCTGGTAGGATGCTGCATCTTTGCAGACACATCTATCGATAAGCAGGTTCTCCCTACTTCCTGCTACGATATTCTTTGACCCGCGTTGTTCATACATTTCTTGCTACACAGGTCCGATTTTCCGTACAATTCTATCATTCAGGATAGCTGTAAATATCTTATACAGTGTGTTTAGACAAGTTATTGGCCTTGTAATTCTTTGGGTCAGCTAAATTGCCCATTTTTGGCAGAAGTAATGTGCGCCCTTTCCCCAACCACTCCGGAGTTGGTTCTGTCAACTTAAAATATGAGGTGAAAATACGGGCCAGATGCTAATGTGTTGAAGAAAATTTCTTCCACCAAATGGTCTTGATACCATCTGGTCCTGGAGCGGAATAGTTTTTAATACCTCTCTATACTTTTTGCACCTCCTCGGTAGTGATGGTTGGGCATCCTGCTTGAAGCTATTGATATTCTCTGAGTCTTCTATCAGTCTATGTTGAACTTCGCAGACTTCTCTCTAAAATACTTTGACGACCTCAGATTTGAGCAGGTGATCGACAGTAACGGGAGGGTCTTGGAAGAGTCGAAATGGGTCAGAGAGAAACTGTTGGTTTTCTCTGACCCACCTCTTTCTCCGCTCTAGACTTCTTTTAGCGTCAGATAGTATCCGTATTCTCTCAACAGTATGCTGCCTGATGGTCAGCAGCTTTGACTTGTTAAGTGTGTGACAACGGATCCAAGTTCGCGCGCGAAATTTCAAACCTTGGCGGTCAAATGCGTGCCTGATATTATATAGTCGATCACACTCTGAATTCGGGACGCGTACTGTCTAGCCCAGCCTATATTTATGGCGAGTTGATGCAATTGTCTTTTGGTCTTATGATCCACCCTTGGTTTTGTTCTACGGTTCGCATCAGCCAAAGCTATCGCAGCATTATACACACAACAATTAATAGTCCAGAGGTCGTATTCTTCAGAAAATTTTCTACGAAGCTCTTCATCCATTGCCGCTTAATCTTTTGGCTTTGGAGAAACCTGGGTGTTAATGTTTTTCTGGGTCATAAATCACCGCTCGTCCTCTATCGGATTCCTGCCCATGGTTAGTCTTGTTCCTTTTCTTTCTCTGCTGCCGGCTTGTTCTGGCTCTGGTACAGTAGGTTCTCCCCTTGCAAAGCCCCTTTTCTAGAGTACTTCGACATGGTTTTGCAGACTTTGACGCGAAAAGTGCGATAGCTCTGGATGTTTCTCGCACCACAGAGCATGCAGTCGTGCCATGTAATTCTCTTGCTCAGGGGTTACACTCGCTTCGAAGCATTCTAGCAAGTCGTGATTTTGTCGCTCCGTCCACCTAAAAGCCCAAAGATTTCGCTAGGCCACCGCATTGAGTCCATCCTCATTGGCTCCCCCACCTCTAGAGTGGTCGGCATTGTTGGCCGACCCATTGTCGGGAGCCCTGCGTGTTCGGTTGTTCTGAACCCCACATACTACAACTATGTTTGGTGTTTATTTCTTCGAGACCACCCCTGGCAGTTGTTTGCAACTGCCTATTAATTTTTTGTAACCATGTTTAGCAAAAACCTTTGGTACAGGGATCCTCTATCCGCAACCTGAGGACGAGTTCGGTGGCTTTGTCATAGGCTGTTGCTACTCTAAACTGTTGCTATCTCTCCACGAAAACTTAAATAGCCAGGTAGACAACAATTAATGAAAAGATAAGAAATGATTGAAGAATAAAAACAGAATAAACGATATAAGATGATAAAAAAGGATGAAGTACCAAAGTATTTAGAAAATGGATAAGAAGAGAGAAGATGGACCAGAATAGCAATATTTAGATTGGCAAACGAGATAAGAGAGCGGATGTAATAGAGAAAGGAAGAAAACAGAAAGTGCAGAATATGTGATTAGGAGCAGAAAACATGGCAGCATGTGTGGGATGGATGCAGAATAGGAACAGAAGATAAAAGGAGCTGGCAAGAGACTGTGGTAAGATTCTAGGGGCGGATGAAATGAGTCAGGAAGTGGAGAAAGAGGTTAAAGGGGACTACAATGGCCTAATTTTCAGTCATCTTAGTTGTCTCTTAAATTGCAATATAAACACACTATAGAAAAACTATAAAAAAACTCTTATTGAATTTTAATTCGCTAAATTGTTATTTCGCAGTGTTATCTTTTCAAATTCATTTCTGCTGGATACCTGCAAGCACTAGTTAAATTAATTTTTTGGAAATTCTTTTTTACAAAATTGTAACACTTTTAGGCATATTTCAAAGGAGAAATAGAAAACTTTCTCTGGGCATGTTTACTCTTAGTTTCTCTCTAGACTTAGTATTTATAATTACGCTAAATACATTGCAAGAATTTTAAATTAAATTTGTGATTGAATCATTTTCATAACACTGTAAATTTATTAAAACGCAAGTATCTTTACAAACAGAATAGCCTCAAATAAAAAATGAATATCTGGTAAACTAATAGCAACAAAGAAATAAATTCAAATTAAATAACCTAAAAATGTGACCAGTTGAAAATGTAACAATTTTCAACAAAAAAAAGTAAACTTAGAACTGTTTAGATAGTACGATTTTAAATGATAAACTATTTGTGACTGAATAAGGAAACATTAATAGGAAAATGAATCTGGAAGATTGTTCGCCGTTTCCGTATTACTATACAAATTTCGTGTGTATGTGCGGATTTCATGGTTGCAACTCTGAAATACTTTGCAGAATGAAAAACGGGCGCTTAACAAGACACTTTTCCTCATTTGGCACGAGATCTTAGAACGATACAACTTGTATCTCTATTAAATCCAATATAAAGGTAATTTGTTTTTTTTTTCATTACTTTTCTTTCTTGTGTTTACCTCAACACTTGCGTAAAAAACTGAACAATACTTTAAAAAGTTAAAAACATTTGTAGATTAAAAAAATGTAAAACTTAAGTAATAATACAATACATTTAATTTTTCTTCTCAAAATATTACGTATCAAGCTTTACTTAAAATGTTGGTCTTTACATAAAAAATTACAGGAATTGGGGATCCGCAGGTACAGCTCCCGTTGTGCAGTTTTGCGGAAGTAATTTTATTAGATAAAATTTGAAGCCAGCTATATCAACGAGATCGCCTATTACACCTTCAGCAACTTCATTTTCATCCCTCTCTGCGATGGTAATTTTCATCGCTTTTGTCTCAGGATATATTTTCACTCTAAAGATTTCTCGCCCATAAACGAAAAACCATTGCCACTTATTAGGTTCCAAAAGGTTCTTACCTTGCAAATAAAATAAAAATTGGTTAATTTAGAAGATAAAAAATCCATCTTAAAATAAAATTTTCTTATAATAAATAGTTTTTAAGCATTAAATAAAGTTCGGAAAAAATGTTGGTAGACTTGCTTTAGAGTTTTTTGGAAAGCTTCATCCAAAAATTTTAATTTTTATCAGAAGTTTTTCCTAATCATCACAAATATATTTAAGTTTTTATAATATGATTGTAAGTCGTTTACAAATTAAACAGCATTTCTTTCTTAAATTTATGTTGATTTTTTCTAAGTATAGAAAGATTCAAAAAAATTTAAAATCATGAAATAAAATTATGAAACTTTGCGGTTATTTTATGGATTTTAGGGATTTTATAGATTCGAATGGAATTTCAACAAAAATTTAATTAGAAATGAGCGATTACAAAAAATGAAAAAGATTAAAAATATTTTCAAACATTTTAATGTATTTCTAAATATTTAAAAGGATTTAAAAGATTTTTTGGTATTTAAAAAATATAACCTTAAGCACAAAGTTTTGTTTCATAATTTTGATATTATAGCTACCCCTAAACTTGTTCAAAACTATTTAAATTTTCTTGGGCTCTATGCTATTTTCCAAATACACGCCTATATTTAAGGACCTACTAATCTAGAATTTACGACCGTTTAAATATGATATTTAATTTTCAAAATTAAATTAAAATTTTTGATCGTTCTTTGAAGTGCTTAGTTCATTTCAGATCAAATCCAGCTTATTAAAAAATCTAAAAAAATGCATAACCAATATTAAATAGTTAAAAATTTGTGTTAGCAATATGAAAGAATAGACATAGATTTTAATATGTTGTTAATCTCGATAATCATATAGTTCTATTGTTGTATTTTCCATATTGTTTCAATAATCACTCAAAAAATAGTTAAAGTTACTTTATAAATATCCCCTTACTTGTTACTACCCACGGCCGGACACCCAGAAGTGTTCTATTCTGATGTACACATTCCACTATTCCTTCGTTGGGTCGTCTTACAATAAACAGACGGACTAGATGATTCACCTTTCTAAGATCGCATCCAGCAGGACAGTGATAGTTCTCATATTCAGCTTGAACTATAAAATCCTTTCTTACATTGAGCCAAACATTAACATTCTTATTCATAATTTTGACAGTCTTATCGGGTTCGCGTGTTAGCCGAACGGGTTTTTTTTTCACGGTAATCGTATACACGAAACTTCTCGTAAGGTTGCCCGTCATCCCTGGTCTTTTTGCCGACCGGATGTTCGATATGAACAGTACGGGCAATCCTACGGCTTTCGTTTTCCATGCAATCGGGTGCAATCGTGTGCTTCTGCCCAGCTCCAGAGCGGGCTTCCCCCATGGTGTTGTCGTAACAAAGGCTGCGTCCCTGATATATTGGGTTATGACCGGATCCTAAAATTGATCCTTGATATTGTATAGCACGCGATTCTGTGAAAACAAAACAAAGATTTTAACTGTAGAAAAAATAAAATATAAATCTAAAAATTAATTACTCAATAACTCTACGCTGAAGAGTTTAAGATTAAAGAATGCGGTACCTTGTTGTACAGGTTGGGCGACCCCCCACGCATTGCTATAATAGTGACTGTGATCCTCGTTCGTTGGGTTATTACCGTATCCTGAACATGATCCTTGATATCCCATACTATGCGATCCTGTAAAAAGAAAACAAAGATTTTAAATGAAGAAAAAATTAAATATAAATCTACAAATTAAACACTCAATAATTCTACGCTGAAACATTGAAAATTAAGGAATGCGGTACCTTGTTGTACAGGTTGGGCGACCCCCCACGCATTGCTATAATAGTGACTGTGATCCTCGTTCGTTGGGTTATTACCGTATCCTGAACATGATCCTTGATATCCCATACCATGCGATCCTGTAAAAAGAAAACGAAGATTAAATGAAAAAAAATTAAATATAAATCTAAAAATTAAACACTCAATAATTTAACGCTGACGCCTGAAAATTAGAGAATACGGTACCTTGATGTACAGGTTGGACTACTTCCCACGAATTGTCATAATCGTAGCTTTGCTCTTGATTAAAAGAGTTATTACCGGATCCTGAACCTGATCCAGGATATCCCATACCATGGGGCATTTGTTTATTGCCGGATCCAGAACTTGATCCTTGATTTTCCATAGCATGCAATTCTGTAAAAACATAATGAATATTTGTGATGAAGAAAAATCAAATAATCATGTAAAAATTAAACAATAAAAAATTCTACGCTGAAGTTTGCCCTTCATTTTTATTTCGCATACGAGTCAAATAAAAGAAGGGTTAATTCATTAATATTATCTATTTAATATATTACACATTTGAAATGATTTGGAATTTATTTGAATTTCCTTGAATTCGCATTTCATTACATTGAATCCTTTAAGGTCCTCTAAATTCTGTGTATTATTTCTTGAATAATTCAAGGAATTTGAGAAATTCATACAGTACAATGAATTTAGGAAATAAAGATAATTCTAGGAATTGAGAGAGTTCAAAAGATTTATTAAATTCGGAAAATCTAACATTCTGAGAATTTGGAGAACTATATAAATTAAGAGAATTTAGGAAATTCATCAGCATTTAGTTAACTCCAATAATTCATCCACTATGGACAATCTAAGAAATTCAGAATATTCGAAGAATTGTGAGAATTCTAAATCCAGTAATTAAAAAAAAATTATCAATTTTATTAGATTTAGGAAATTAAGTGAACTCTGATAATTTAGTAAATTCACTGATTTCAGGAATTTCATAGAATTTAGGGTAGGGCTTCCGAGTTAGACAGCATTCACGCTGAAATGCTTAAGCACGGTGGCAAGTACATACCACACAGAATGTGCGAAATAATAATTCTATGCATCCAAATAGGAGAAGTCCCAGGTGATTGGAAAAAAGCGATTATCGTGCCAATATACAAAATAAAGGGAGATAAAAGCTACTGCAATAATTACATAGGAATCAGCTCATGAAGGACAGTAAGTAAAATACACTCAAAGATACTAATTCGTAGAGTAACGAAAATAACAGAAGAAAAAATTTGGGAAGTCCAAAGTGGGTTTATGCCAAGAAGGTAATGTACGGATCAAATATTTAACTTAAGACAAATCACAGACAAAAGTTTGAGAGTAGGCAAAAAAGTTTTCTGCACATTTGTTGACCTAGAAAAAGCTTTCGACACGGTAGATAGAAGCAAACTTTGGGAAGTCCTGAAAGAATACGGTGTAAATGGATGGCTCCTACAAGCTATAAGAACAATATATATGGGTGGCAAAGAGAGTTTAAGATTAAATGGGAAATTTAGTGACTGGTTCAATATTATAAAAGGCGTTGAAGAAGAATGCGTTATGTCTTTATAACTATTTATATTATATATGGATGAGTGTTTAAGAATAGCTCTTTTCGACGAAGAAGGTGTGGATCTCGAAACAGTAAGGGTACGTGGGTTAGCGTCCGCAGATGATAAGATTGTCATGGCAGAATCTATCGAAGATTTGCAAAGAATGTTGAATAAATTGAATGCAAGCAAAAGGAGCGTATGTCTCAAAATTAACGTAAATAAAACAAAAACTATGGTGTTTGAAGAAAAGAGTGAGAAAAAAATATGCAACATTGAATTAAATGATGAGAGAATTGAACAAGTTGATAAATTCGTATACCTTGTTAGCTTATCTACTAGTGACGCAAAGATAGATGACAAGTTAGATAGACGCATAAACGAAGGTAAGAAGGTTATTTGTAGAGCAGCCCCCCTTATCAGAAGTAAAAATATATCAAACAAGGCTAAAATGACAATACAAATTTCTATATTTGTACCGACTGTAGGGCAGCGAGAAATTGACCTATCAAGAAGAAGATAAGAGTAAAATTAACGCGATTAACTTGAGATTCTTGCGCATAATATGCGGAAAAATTCTGATGGACAAAGTGAGCAACGAGATAATACTTAAAGTATGTGGTGCGGAAGAAACGCTAGTTGACACATGGGAAAGAAATCGATTAAGATGGTTTGGACATGTTGAGAGAATGAAGGATGAACAACTGACGAAACAAGTATATCAAGGTAAAGTAAATGGCAGCGTGACCAGAGGCAGACCACGGAAAGAATGGTTAGAATATGTGAATAAGACCCTAGTTCGAAGGGACATAAGAAGCCATAGAAACGCGAGAGCCTGCATAAAAAAATTCATGGACGTTAAAGAAGCTAGATAAGTTTGGCTGGACATAAAAGTATGGCGGAAATAGTTAATAAGAAGAGTGGCAGTAGAGTGAATAATGTCTAAAACAAAAGACCTTGGACACTAAGGGACCCAAGTGGGGAACCTCACATGACAACTTTTCTGTGAGGATCTTCATAGCTTAATGATGTAATCAGAATAATTAGAATAGGTAATTCATAAAGTTTAGATAATGCAACATATTTAAAGAATTTATAGAATTCAGAAGATTCATATAATTCGAGAAATTCAAGGAATTTAGAAAAATGGAGAACTTCCGAGAACCTTAGAAATTTAGGGAATTAGAGCAATTACTGAATTAGTAGAATTCATTTGATTCGGAGAATTTGGTGAATAAAGAGAATATAGAAATTTTAGAAAAATTTAGTAACCTGCAAGAATTCGTCCGGTTGAGATATTCAGGAACTTGAAAAAATTCGAAGAGTTCTGGGAATTCGGAATTTAGTAATTTCAGAAATGTCATGAATGTAAGAAATTTGAGAGAATTGAGGGAATTCAGATAATTTAGAAAATTCGGAGAATTAAGAATTAAGTATTAAGAAAATTCAAGGAATAAAGGAAAGTCCGAATGATCAAGGAGTTCCAAAAACTCAGAATATAAAGGGGTATGAGGAAATCGAGAGCATTTAAGGCATTCAAAAAAATAAATTGATTCAGAATTTTTAAAAAATTTAGTTATTTCTGCGATTTCAGAAAAATAGATGGATAAAGGGAATTTAGAGAATTTATAACATTCCTGGAATTCAGGAAATTAAGAATATTTAAGGAATTTATGTGTTTTAAGTAATTGAAAGCATTTCAGTAAATCTATAAAATTGAGGACATTCGAAAGTATTTTAGAAATTTTAAAGTTTTTAATGTATTTAAGAAATCCAAAAAATGCAAGTCATATTTAATGTAATGTTTGGAGTTTTTGAAATTGAATTATTAAGTAGCAAAAGCCTTAAGAATAAGGTAATTAGCAGGTATCAAAAATTAAAAACACATAAAATTAAAAAAGTGGGGTTTAAAAGTGTTGAAATAAGCCGTATATTTCATGATAGTGTTTAAATAAAAAAAAATTAATTATTAAAATATATAATATTTCATTTTTAGTGCGAGATATATGAGATTAAATGAACTTACCACCAAAATTTATAAAAAGCTCGATAGTCAGCAGAAGAGTAGTTTTAACGATCTTTATCTTTTTAGCAAAAATTAATAAACGCAGACTGAAGATTTCATAATAATCAAAATATTTATTTCATATATATTTTCGAACAAAAATTAAAAACTCATATATTTCATCACGACCGCTGTAAAATTTCGAACATACTCACTACGCAGGTCTTTATCACGCGGAAAACCTACGTAATCATGAAAACTTTAAGTGCATGGAGATAACGCGAATAACCATGACGACGACTTTTTTACTAGAACAAACTTTTGAATTTGAAAATAACATCTAATGAAGCTTGTTT